>JAGFMF010011493.1:1816373-1835264 GCA_019455555.1 Galemys pyrenaicus | reverse complement strand
TGCACAAGGGACTGAGGTGATGGTGCACGGGTGAAATGGTGGTGGGTACCCCCTGGGGACTACAAATGATGTCAAATATAACTAATAATTAAAAAAAAACAAGCTGGATCCAGAAAACAAGCAAAAAAACAATACCTGAAAATGACCCGTTGGCTAAAGAATTCCAATGCTCACCCCCTCGCCCCGCCTCCATCTCTCAGCTTCTCTCTCCTGGCTCCTTTTTTCTGAAAAAGCCCATACAGGCTAAACTGTTAACATGTGACTAGTGGTGCACACAGTTCAAGACAGCCCATCTGGCCACGGTTGCCTTAAATTTACATGGGAAATAAATTTTGGAAGTAAATTTCTATTCTGGTCCCCCCCAGAATAGACTGACTCTGGTGCCTCCAGCAGTTATAATAGTCTCCTACTCTTCACACTGACCTCCATCGCCTACGCTTTATGAACTAGAGAACCCATCTGTAAAATTGTCCAAGTTTTGGAATGTAATTTGTTACATAAAATGGAGAACTGCTAATTCCTCCATCTGAAACTGAATCTTTGGTCTTTATTTATCATAGAGCTATAAACCTGGCAAGTTTATTTATGCATCTATTCAACCATATCTCCACTTCCCTCCCCAAGTCCTCCATTTTCCCATCCAAGAAATATTATTAAATAACAGTTTTCCAGATTATGTAAGTTCATTTCAAAGAAAGTTAAAAAGACTGTCAATGCTGGTGCGCCTCCCTGGTGGTACAGGCGTTAAACTCTTAGCACCATCAAGCCACTGAGGCATGAGTTCTACCCCCTGACAGGGAGGTGACCCACATGGCACAGCAGACCTCTCCTGTCTCCCTCGCTGCTCCCCTCAGCAGTGTATTTCAGTAGATCAGCCTGTTCTGCTCCCCACTCTCTGGTGAATCCTCTCACCACTAACCCCCCACCTCTACACCCCAGTTCTTGTATGCATAAATATATACATCTTTAGAAAGAAAAAAAAAAAAAGACCGTCAGTGCTTGGTAAATTTGTGGCACTGGTGCTAACCATAAGCATCCATAGAATCTTTTGAACCATTATATCCATCTGGAAAAGATGAAAATTTTGAGGATTTAATAAGATCCCATGTGTGAAATATCTAGAGCTTTGCCTCAGATTTACATTTCTGTTGAACCAGAGATGATTGTCAGTCCCAGTTTCATATGAGTCATCATGGACAGCTATTGAAAATACCAATTCATGGGTCCCTCCCCAGAGATAGAGTAGGCTTTATGGCCACCTGTCTTCAACTGGGCCATCTATTCAATGATTTCTTTTAAATATAAATTTGTGTGACTTTGAAAATGTTACCCACAGAGAATATGAGTCAAATAAGCTGTTATAATGCTAGTCCTGTCTGCCTCCTTATTGATTGTAGGTGCTTTCATCTCTCACTCTTTCCAGGTTAATTGCATTAGTTGCACAGAACAGCCTTCCCAGAAGGATAGGTATGAAAATAGTAAGTCCAATAAATAATCTTATCAAGTCTCTTCAGTTTGTAATAACTTATTTCCCTGAAAAAAGGATGCAGTTTACCTTATGCTTTGAAAACTCAAAAAGCAAACAAATATTTGTTGTTTTCATTGAATTAAAAAATGCCCAGTATTGGAAACGCCATGACACTTTCATAGCAGTTGGACTGTTGCCTGAATGTGTAGAGCTTACTCTACTGTGGGCCTTGATTCTACCTGTTTTGTGGCCTGTTTAGACTCCTAGTAGATAAACATGCCACTTGCTACTGTTCAGAAATCTTAGCATCAAATGCTTTCCTTCAAAGAATGCCCATATGACCTACATAGTTGATTGAGTCTAAATTTCCATCATGATTTGGCTCCCATACATTTCTAACCATCTACTTTTCCTAGTTAAAGGTAAACATTGTTGGGAGGCAGGGGTGGGCTGTGAGTTCAAGCATGGCTCTTTCCTACTTAGAGTTGAATACCTTTTAAATTAGTTTCAAAAATCACTGGTGTTTAAATAACCTATTTATTTAATCCACTCCCTTAACATATTTGCTCTGATACATATAGTTGATAAAACCTCTAAAAGGATAAATTTGAGTCTTTAACTATGGCGCTGTAGATAACATGAAGTAAAGGTAACCCATTCATAAATTAAAATGATATTTTTTGGAGACTTACTCTGAGCAGAACTAGCTCCTGCCCACATGGCCTGCTTTAATCTTATGAAAGAAACAGACATGAAATAAACAAATACTTATTATATAATAACAAATAATTATAAACATTATCAAAAAGGAAGAGAGGGTTGTGGTAGAGAAAAATGGAGGACAGTTCAATAATTTCCAAAAACTTAACTCTTCACATTAGGATTTTTCTTTATTTTTCCTCTATTTTATTGTATTCCTCATTTTGATTTAATCCCAGTATTGAAATGTAGTTTCAACATTTCCAAGGTATGGATTAGGTAAAGTTTTTATAAATCTTTGTTGACTCTCAGTTGTGGTAAGTTTATACCAGATTCAGTCAGATGTACCAACTTCAGTGAGTTCTTTCCATTGCATATTAGTTTTTATGTGTAAAAGATGGTGGTGTTTAAAAAGACAATAAAACAGATGTTTAAAAAGACAATAAAACAGAAAATTATACTGAGCTGAGAAAAAAAAAAATGAAGCTTCAGTTTTCTTCCTGCATTTCAACCCATGTGTCTTCACTGTAATGAGGTATATGCTATTTTCTGAGGGGATGCGGGAGGGGGAGGGAGTGGGGTGGGGGCTGAGATGAGCAGAAGGAAACAGGAGCCATAGACATGCAATAGCTTTGTCAGAAAAGTGGGGTGGGAAGGAAGATGAGATGAGTGAAGAGAGAGAGAGGAGGAGGAGGAGGAAAAAGAAAAGGAGGTTGAAGTGGGTAGAAAGGCAAGAGAAAGGAGAGGAAGTTGTGAAGAGAATCCTAGAGCTTAAGACATTCAGTTCTAATAATAAGCTCTATTATTAAATTAAATACAACATATTCTGATTTTTAAAAAATTGTTGATATTCTTCTTAGGTAATCAGCCATGACTTTTGTAAGATGTTTTATAAACTCTTGTTGCATTTGAATACAACTGAACAAAGAACAATTCTATAATAAGAAACAATGCTTGATTTCTTTCTATTGGAAGGAAATATCAAAGTTTATCAAAGTTCAATCTATTATTGTCTCATATAATGTTATTATAAATTCTTACATTCTGTATAATTAGATAGCATTCTGTGCTTGCTCTTGTTGGCCAGACTAATGATGCCAGACAAAACAAGTCATTTCTGGTTTTGTCCAATAAGGTCCTGGTCACTCATTATTTACTGTCCATATTTTAGGAACAGTGCAACTGTGACTGAAATAATCAAACTAATCGAGACCCAGTCACATTTTTTCCATGTAGATGTGACTATAGGGAAGTATGAATGCCTTCAAATGTAGGATAGTTGCTGAAATACTCTCCTCTTTTTAGCAATTCATGTTCTGCTCCATTCCTGTTAGTTGAGTAATATTGTTGTTTTAGTGATACATCTGTCAAGAAAGGAAAGAAAAGAAAATGTTTTACTTGTTTTGTAGTCACTCCTTTTTACGCAGAAAAAAGAAAAAAAGATTGACCCACAAACAAACAAACAAAAGCCTAATTCTTGGCTCTGAAGCCTAGAATTAATATCATATCCAAAAGTTTCAGGATTTCTTACTTTAATTCACCTGCCTTAATGTGAAAGCACCATTGTAAGTTTATGCCAGATCCTGTCAAATGTACCAAAGAAAGCAAATCTAGAGAAGCTATTGCTACTGATCTATTTTTTTAATGTACTGATGTTGAGAAACTTCAGCACTAAGTTGTTACCTCCACAAGATAAATAACAGGAAAATTCTCACTGATGAGTGTCAGTGGTTCTAAAATGGAAAAGGCTTAAGTCATTTACTATCAAGAAAATTAAGGAAACTAAAGATTTGACTTTTGAAAGGTTAGGTTAATGGAAAAAGTAGAAAAATGGTCTTGACAGGAGATCATTTCTTTAACATCTGGAAAGTTTTAATTCATAGATTTGTTCTGTGTATATCACATATGTTGAGTCATCCATTTACTCAGGGAACATTTTCTGAGTGGCAAGAGTGTGTGAGGATGAGATACATTCAATAGAAACATGCTTACATTACAGGATGATATGTTTGAGAACACAAATGGTTTTCAGAAAATTACATGCTGTGTTTCTTCAATCAGGAGTTTGTGACATTGGTTTAACCAGGATTTGAAATTTTAATTAAATATTTTTTTAAAAAAAAGTGAATCGGGTCCTGAAGGAGAAGACTATTGGCATGGTAATGTAAGTGACTGACCTATTTTTAAAGCATATATTAACTTTTAAAATCTTTTTGGCAATTCACGTGCCTTCTAATGTTAAGACTAACAAAATGAGTTTCTTGGGTCATGCTGAAATTACTGAAAATTGATATTGTGAGTTTTTACAATAGATTTATTTCTGTGAGAACACATTTTCCCTGCCTCCCTTCCTTCCAGTAGAGAAGACAACCATTTTTATGAACATGTAAGAGAAAAACTTGCTGAACCCCTTCAAATTCTGACATTAAACAGTTTATCAAGCAAGAATGTCAAAAATACAAAGAACCTTAGAAATGGTGTATCTATCCAATAATATGACCCCTCCCCACCAAAACAAGTTACTGTTACACAAGTATGATAAACATACTTATTTTACTCAAGTTTAGGCAGTTAGAAAAAGATCTAAAATCCATTATCTGTTGGCTCTTGTTTAAAGATCTTTATTTTATATAACCTATTGTCTTCTTCTCTATGCCTATCTCTTGGTAAGTATTCCAATCTTTATTAAGTATTGGTTGTAGGGAAAAGATGAATTTCATTAATTTTCTTCAAAATAATCCAGTAAGGTTATCAGCTCATAAATAAGCTATAAAGAATGTTTTCCAGTGACTTCACCATCACCTTATGTAATGATGTAAAAAACACAAACCTTGTTTCATGCCTTTGATGTCCATTTATCTTTGAAAAGATTTCATTAGATCAGTTGTTTGTGATGTTTAAATCACCAGAGTTTAAATTGTGAACTCAGAAAATCCTTGCTATAAATAATCTGACTTTCGTTGACTCATTTAACTAAGGAACTCCAAAATAGGCTGATTATGTTAATATCTGTCATTCCTTCCCAGTGTCATAAAATACTTTTTTCTATTTCTTATTAAGCAGCTGATGTTGAAGAAAATCATTCATAGAAAATGACTAAAATTTCTATCCACTTAGTTTGCTGTGTGTAAAGAGCCTCTCTGCTTATTTATTTTGTTTCAAGCAAGCATTAAAATAAGGTCACTTTGATTTAGGCATTAAAATACATGTCAGAATGTTTAGATTTGCTTCTGCCTCTTTTTTGCTTTTTATTATCCTCACATAGCACTGCCTGAAGGTGACTTTCCTGATTTGAAAGTGTAAAGTTGGAGGATTAAAATGAATTCATCATTTTTCCTGGAAAAAACATGCTATATTAATGATGACAGGACATTTTAATATCTTAGGTCTCTCCTTACCAGAGTATGAACTCTTAATTCCATTTCCTCTTAGATAACCAGCTTTGTCTTCAAAGGTCTTTATTGGATATTTACCATAAAGTTTCCTTTACATTAGAAACCGGCTTTACCAAACCCTGCTCATTTTTCTTTTTTTTCTTTTGTTAAGTATCTGTTTACTTCAACATCTATGAGTAGCAGCGTAAATATACAGTGATAAATGCAGACCTATGCCATCCAATTTGCCCAATCATCCCTCTTCATATACTTTTTACTTTCCTTCTTCTCCATCCCATCTTAATCTCCATGATATATGTCCATTATTATACATGGCTGTTAAAATCCAAAGATTCAGGGAAGTTAAGAAATCTGCTTAAGGGTGCACTGGTTATAGTGGGGGTAGTCAGATTTTGAATACATACTGACTCACTCCAGTGCCCAAGTTCTGCCTCCAATGTTATCCCTTCTGTGACCTGAGGCAATGTAATTCAATTCCCTTGCTTCAGTTCCTTCATCTGCCAATTAAAGTTGCAATAATAATCCCTACCTCATGGCGCTGTTGAGAGATGAGTGAGTGAGTTATACGTGACTCTTAACAGTAAAAATAACTGTAAAGGGAATGGTAATGACAATATAGACAATGGTTGTGACAATATAGATGCAGAGCTTTTGATCTCTTTTTTGATTTTTTAAAAATTTATGTATGTATATTTTACATCATTGTTCATTTTTTTAAAAAATTATTAATCATACAAGAGCTGGGGTACAAGCCAGAGGCACCGGTAGTGTGAGTATTCACCAAAGTGGGGAGCAGAACAGGCAGACTGACTGAAACACACTGCTGAGGGCAGCAGCGGGTGAGGCAGGAGAGCTCTGCCGCGCCATGTGGGTCCCCTCCCTGGCCGGGGATCCAACTCACACTGCAGTGGCTGCAGGAGCCACACAGCGTTGCGCTCAACCACTTGTGCCACCAGGGAGACCACATCATTGTTCATTTTTATACAGTATTTGCTTTCTCCTCTCAGGTGTAGTCCCCGTAAAATTCCCACCATCAGTTCACTTGTGCACCATCACCATAGTCCCTTGTGCTCTTCTCTCCCCTGTTTTGATCCCTCTCTCTCCCCTGTAGAATATCTCTGATTTATAGTTGCCTGTTAATTTGGGGGTTTTCCTTATCCCTTATTTGGTTCCCCTATATTCCTCCTTTAAATGGAACCATCCAATATTTTTCTTTTTCCTTCTGACTTATTTCACTGAGTGTAATCCCTTCCAGCTCCACCCAAGTTGCTGCGAATGGCATGAGTTTATCTATTTTGATTGCTAATATGATGACTACATTGACTCATAGGGCAAAGTACATTTAAGATTCTTAATTTATGGGGAAAAAAAAGTGTGTTCCCCTTCTCCATGGAAAGAAATTTCAACTAAAATGTACTAAAGGCTTCTTGCTTTTGCCTCTAGAGTATCAGGGCTCCTTAAGAAAATTCTTCTAAGGAAAAGTGTGCAAAGTCTTTGCTCCATGATGCTAAATATCTACAAAGAACCTTTGTTACCTGTTTAATATTCATGATCTGTTGTACTGGGGTATGTAATACCGGCAGCATAGCATATGCCCTCAGTCTTCACAAGGCAGCTGCAGGAACCAAAAGATAATTAAAATGTAGATGCACATATGTGAGCACATTCTTTATCTTCTATATAAAGACATACTTTTCAATGGGAGAAAAATATATGACCTTAAGTCAACTGAAATTCTTTTGCAATCCAGCTGGAGGGGCTACAGTATATACTTAGGCACAATGGGAATTTTGAATGAGAAAGTTGACATTCTCTCTGTAACGTAATGGATATTTGAACAGAGTGAGAAAATCATAATGACAGCCTGCAAGTACAGAGGCTATCATTGCTTTTTGCTTCTGTAAGAAAACTCAGACAAGCAAGCCATCCTTTTGGACATATTACAATGTCAGAGAAAAACTTTTTTGTAGTAAGGGATTTCAAAATAACTTTACTTTTATACATTATGAAATAGTAATTACTAAAACAATAAGGCTATTATTAAGGAGTGATTTTACCGTCTAATATGTTGAGAAACTTATTATTTAACTGAAATAATCCTGATGTACTTTTCTGAGCAGCTCTGGGGGTGAGCATGTTCTAGGATATCTGAAATTATGTTAGTTGTGCTTAAAAATCATTAAGTAAATTACAAAGCATTTTAAATTGCATATGGACAACCCACATTTAAGCAAAACAATATGTAGCAGATATTTTAATGTGCATATTATTATCTCTATGATAATGTAGAAATACATGTATAGGAACACATAAACATGTATGTATGTGTGCATACATTTATATTTCATTTTTAAGTTAATAGATTTCAATTTCTAAAAATCATTTCTAAAGAAACAAATCAAATAATAATGTTCATAGTTATAAAATTAGATATAGGTATAAAAGTGAAATTTTGAAATCTAAAATAGCCAAAACAATCATTCCACATTGACTATCTCTGTTAAAAAATGCATATCTCAGAAAAGATAAGAATAAGATTAGGGACTTTAAAAACATGGTGTTGTTTGATTTTTTGGTTTTTTTTATTCATGAATAAAAGAACTGGGGTACAGGCCAGTAGTGCAGTCGGTGAGAGGATACATCAGAGACAGAGAGGGGAGCGGAACAGGCAAATCGACTGAAATACACTGCTAAGGGGAGCAGCAGGTGAGACAGGAGAGGTCTGTTGCACCATTTAGGTCACCACCCTGGCTGGGGATTGAACTAGTGCTGCAGTGGTTGTGGATAGCTTCATAGTGCTATATCCTATACCGTAACGCTTGCGCCACCAAGGAGGGCCCTGCCTTTTTTTTTTTTTTTGCTTTTTTTTCATGCAGGAGGTCTAGTTTTTTATGGGTCTGTGGTCGCTGAAATCTGAGAAGCAATGCTTTAATCTTCCCTTTTGAAATATTTTTAAAACCATGTGACAGGCAGATTTCTGAAAAGCATGTATTAAAGTTTTCCAACATGATTTTTGGTTCCTAATAGTTATTATGGTTGCTTCATGTGTTTGAAAAGCTCTGTCATGCTCTATGTTTATGACTCCTATATCTTCTTTGTGCCTTAAACCTTTTAATCCATATGGAAATATCTCTTTTAGTCCTGTTTAATGCTCTTTCTAATATTTTATCTCATGTTAATGTTTTCTCAGCTCCTTTCTTTGTGTTAAAATCCATTTATCATTAATCATCTGTTATTTAGTTTTAGGTATGTTTGTTGTAAGTATATATTTTCTTGTTTCAGTTTTTTTATTTGCTTTTATACATTATGCAAGTGTCTCTAACTTGTAACTAGAAGATGTTATCCAGTTGAATTTTTTGTAATACTTCACAGGTTTGTAATCATGGCTTTATAATTGTTTTTTTTTTTTCTTTTGTTGCTTTCATCAATTTTCTTTTTATTTTTTCTACTTAGTATTGTGCAAATATATTTCTAGCCCGAGAATTCCAATTAAATCTTTAGCATATTTATCAATGTATTTATTTGTCTGTATCTATAGCCTTCCCTAGTTAAGAAAAGAACATGATATAATACTACATCCTTTCTACAACCTTCCTCACTTCCCATTCCTGCTTCATTCCACACTGAGGTCATCTGGGATCTAAGTTCAATATATTTTATGTTGTACATCAATGATTATTTACAGTTATATATGCTTAACTGGTTATAATAACCATTATTATTTTTAATTATTTCAGTTTCCTTAGATACACATCTTGTTTACCATAGACAAAACCCCTGCCTGTCTTAAGAAACAGGCTAGTTTAGCTAAGCATAAAATTATACCTTCAAAAACAGTTTACATTTGAATTCTGAAGATATTTCTCCATCATATCCACAGCTCTTAAATAAATGCTGTTGAGTTGATTTTCTTCCTCCATAAGTTACATGTTTGTTCTCCTAGAAGCCTATATGGATTTGTAATTATCCTTACTTCCTAAAATATTATCATAATATAGGATTTAAGTCTTATCAGTCATTTCTTTTGGAGGATTCTTTCTATCTGGAAACTTCAACTCCTATGCTATGCATATGTCATTTAAATTATTTAATCCTCTAATATTATTTTATATCATATCATAAAACAGCTTTTAGAACTTATAAAAGTATTTTCAAATCTCTTCTTATATTTTTTATCTCATTGTCATTATTTAATTTTTACTGTCCTTCCATTTTATAGCTCATTGGTAAACTACTTCTCATATATCGGTTGTAATATTTAGCCAACCTACATTTTCAGTACTCATTTAGATTTCTAATATCTATTTGTTTAATCAATATATTTTTAGTGCATGTAATCCTATTTTATACACAGATATAATAGTCTCTAATATTGTCTTAGTTTACTATTTTATATGTTCTCCTAGGGTATTCTTGTTGAATCTTTTCTTTCTTGATGGTACCAGTTTTTTGTAATTGTTCAATTACTTTTGGCTGTCAGCTCATGTTTGTGTTTGGAAATATTTGTATCCATCAGGACTGGGGTTCTAACTATGAGTTCTTGCTTAGGGGAAACAGGCTCAGGTGCAGGGCCTTTTCTTCTAGATTATACTAGCACCCTGGGATTGCTCTAGTCCTAGCATCCACATTCATTCCTTTATCCAGGGGGCAGACATGTTTATGTTGAGTCTTTTGGGCACTACAGAAGTAGTTCTCCTATTGATTGGTCTGGGATTTCCTTATTAGCAAGTCTCCATTGAGTGTCCTTCTGTTGATTACCAACTCCCCCATTCTTCTCTCTTCAGTAATCAGCTTTGAGGATGTCTTTTGTCTAACTTTGTTTCTCTTTCCATCTGATTATTTCTTCTTAGAGATGTATTAAATTATTTTATCTACAGGTTTGCAGTCCTTTTTTTTTTTTTTTTGATGATGATTTTTGTGAGGGATGGCTTAAAAATATTGCTGCCAATATTTTTTGGAACAAAAAGATGATAAGCAAATGTGACAAATTTGTGATGAATAATCAACTTTCTACCCACTCTTGCTATATCATCTAACAAATTTATTTTAAAGAACATAAATTTAAAGACCTTATAACTGAAAATTTATCTTGCAGCCATTAATTATTCATCTTATATTCATTTGACATATATTGTTCTTAGGTACTTCATGAAGTTTAATTTTAAAATCTACAAGGAACCCAGAGAATAGATTATACAATAATATTATTCTAGTTATACTATCTATTTATTTTACTTATTTATTTTTATGTAATAAAAGAAGTGGGGTGTAGGCCAGAGGTTTGGGGGTGGTGAGAGGATTCACCAGAGACAGATTGGGGTGTGGAACAATGAGTCTACTGAAATCCACTGCTGAGGGGAGCAGCAGGTGGGTCAGGAGAGGTCTGCTGCATTATGTGGGTTAGCTCACTGACTGGGGATGGAACTCAGGCTGTAGCAATGATAGCCTGATAGCACTGAGACTTAATCCCTATGCCACCAGGGAGGTCCCTATTAAATTTTAGCTAAAGGAATAACATTAGGGAGTAACAGACACTATATTTATAATGGTTAAAAATGATGTTATCATTCATTCACTTCCATCCTTATTGTTTTCATGCTTTTATTACCACAATTTTTTTAAATCAAGACTGTTATCTCTGACTGTTATTCAAAGTTTGGCTGGTTTTTCTGACTGCTGTTTCTCTTAGCTTATATCCCTGAAAATGATGAACTGTTTCATATTCATCATATTTTGAAAATAAACTTTATGTAAAAATATTTATCTTTTTAAGTAGCTGTCTTATAAATTCTTTGTGCTAGAATCATATAATTTTCCAAGACTGGCTCGTCCTTCAGAGACATGATTTGTCATAAATGTATCATTTCTGTGGTGGTATTAAACAAGTCTAATATTTAGCTGTTGTGAAAGAAATAAAAATATAAAATATGGGATTAAGTATTTGTAACTTCTGAATCAAACAGTAATGAACATGAATATTCTGAAATATGAGAACTAGATATCATGATTTGCATCAAACATGTTCACAGATTCATAGATTAGTATACCTCATGAAAAGCAAATGAAGGGGTAAATATTACTTGCACTTCACTTTACAATAAGATTCATCAATCCCCAGAATGTCATTTTCAGTATAATATGTAATGAGCTGTGAGGATTCTCTTTTACTTTTTCAAGAAATATTTATTAAATGCTTTTTATGAGCCAAGTGTTTCACATTATCTCATAGGAAGTTAAAGATAAAATATATTTTCTGGGGCCTCCTTGGTGGCCCAAGGGGTTAAGGCATAGCACTACGAAGCTATCTGCAGCCACTGTAGCACAAGTTCAATCCCCGACCAAGGAGCTGAGCCCCATGGCACAGCAGACATCTCCTGTCTTGCCCCGCTGCTCAGTAGATCTACCTGTTCTGTTTCCTCTCTGTCTCCGGTGAATCCTCTCACCCCATCCCCCACCCCTGCACCTCTGGTCTGCAACCCAGCTCTCATATACATAGAGAAATAAATCTTTTAAAAAATAAAATAAAATTTATTTGCCTTGCAAAAACTGCATACAAGCAAGGTAATAATTATTACTGTTCCTTAAACATAGTTATGTATATTCTAGTGACTACATGTATCACATTTAATACTTATGGAAATCATATATTACTAACCCTAAAAGACTAAATTAAAACTCACAATGGGGCCTCCCTGGTGGCGCAGTGGGTTAAGCAACACACTATGAAGCAGACCGCAGCCTCTGCAGCACGAGTTCGATCCCTGCTGCCGGCCAGGGCGGGACCCACATGGCGCAGCAGACCTTTCCTGCTGTGCCCGCTGCTCCCCTCAGTAGTGTACTTCCATTGATCTGCCTGTTCTGCTCCCCGCTCTCTGTGGTGAATCCTCTCACCTCCCCCCACACCTCTGGCCTGTACCCCAGCTCTTGTATGCATAAATAAATAAATCTTTTTTAAAAATAAATAAATAAAACTCACAATGCCATGGAACTTGTCAAAGGCCATACAGCCAAATGATGAACTAAGTTTACTTCCAGAACTCACATTCTTGCCACTAAACATTTCCTCCACATTCTACACTGCTAATAATAAGACAGATAACAAACCTGTAAGCCCCTTAATTTCTCATATCTGTACTCTCACCTGTATTATGGAAGTTGGCTCAGATTGGTTTCTTTTTTCTTTATTAACATATTTTGTTTCTAACCAAGCATCATGATATATCTTTTTTAAAAGTAGGAAAAGAAAGCATACTCAAGACATCTTTTTAGATGTCTAAATGTTGATGGAATAATTTATTTACTTCTTAAATGGAACACAAGAAATTTTTTTTCCAAAGTACCTGTACTGAAGTAGTTAAGATATGCTACTTAAAATCACTTTCAGCCCTCCAAATCTTTCTAAAATTTGTTCTTAGTTTAAAATGGCATATTCTAAAATTTCCATACTGATATCCCAATTTGTACTTTTTTTATTTTTAAGTGAAGTAACATTGCATTATAATATTATATAAAATTGAGGTGTTTATCATTGTGAATCAATGTGTGTATAGATTACATTAAGTTCGCTAATAAAGGTCCAGATCTATCCTTGAACCCCTTAGGTTTTAGGCTTTTGATATAGTTCTTGTTGTTTCACAAATGCACAGCAGATGGCAGTATAAATCTAGTTCATGTCTTCAGGGCTCTATTACTCTGTAGTGAGACCTCTTCATTTCTATTAACTGTTGCAGTAACTACAAATACGAAAACATATTATAATGTGTACTATAAAAATTAATCATATATGTTAAAAATATATATTTGTACAGCATATTAATATCTGTAGGTAACTAAACATCTAAAATAATTGGTTTTAATATTTCAAAGATTTAAAAATCAGAAAGTGAGGAATTCAAAGTGTAAACATAGGTAGTTTACATGTAGCACATATAGTACAGGTATATACAATTTATATATTACCTATTATAATTTATATATTATATATAATTGTTTCTGTTATATATGAATAATATATAATACAGTTACATTATATCAATAATGTAAATGTCATATAAATATACATATAAAACAAACACATAATTTTAGTACATATGATTTGAATTCATGATAAAACTCAAAGTTCTATATTCAATATTTTGAGCACCTATTGAGTGAGGTACTATCACAAGCCTCAGTACCCAGTAGTACACAAATAGACAACTAGTCTTGCCCTCCTTTAGTGTTACATTGAGGAGAAAACAGACAATTGAGTTAGAGAGTACTATACACACACACATACACACACATCGACACATGTATTATATATATAAAAACAGGTGTGTATATGTATGAAATATATATATAGGTTTATCAGAAAAGTCATGACATATGTTTTCATTGAAAACAGAGAAAAAATGTATTATGGCTTTTCTGACAACCCAATACACACACACACACTTATATATGTGTGTAAGTATATAGTATGTCAGATGATTTAATGTAAAGAAGGAAAATATCAGGGAAGAGGACTATGTTTATATGGGTGAATGAGTGTGTTTCACATCTTATTTAATATTACATATATATACTATACTATATTAAATATATAACGTATTAATATATGTTGATCATATGTCTGTAATAATGTAGATATAGTTTTGTAATAAAATCTGATGCAATACATGAAAGGTATACAAGTGACCATCTTTTAAGTTCAAATAAGAATCAGTGGGAAACCCAGGTGGAACTAAGTATTAGGCTGTACGATATGGAAAACCTCTATGGAATATCAACTAAAGGCAAAAAGGATTGGGAAGACTGATGCTAGATCTCAAAATACTGGGTAAGTTTTAGATGTGTGAGGGTGTTCTGGATTGGTGAAATGACACGAGAAAGGGCTTGGGTTTGAAACGGAACACAAAATCTCTCATTTTACACAGATAAATAAAAGAGACTTTCATCTTGTACAGTACTCTGCTTATCAAGATTATAATGTACAGATAGTTGTTTAGTTCTTTGAAGTAGAATGCTATTCCTGGCAACGAGGGCAAAAACCAATTCTTCGTAGGTGTAAAAAACTCCACTCCTGAATATTGTAGGAGAGAAAGGTCATCCTGCTGTACTTTTACTGTATTTTGTTTTATTTTACTGTATTTTGGTTTTGCTGTATTTTGTCTGCTGGCCATTTGTTGTCTTCCACTAGACAAATTCTACTTTATTTCCATCTCCTAGCGACTTCTGATTGAATGTCACAACAATTCATTATGGATAGACACTAAATCCTTAGTTTTCTTTTTTTAGACTTTTTTATTTATACATACAAGAACTAGGGTGTAGGCCAGAGGTGTGGGCGGGTGAGAGGACTCACCAGAGACAGAGTGGGGAACAGAACAGGCAGATTAACTGAAACACACTCTGAGGGGAGCAGCGGGCAAGGCAGGAGAGGTCTGCTGAGCCCTGTAAGTCACCTCCCTGGCCAGGGATTGAACTTGTGCTGCAGTGGCTGTGGATGCTTCATAGCGCTGACTTTAATAAAGCTTGTGCCACCAGGGAAGCCTCTGAGTCCCTAGTTTTCTCCTAGTTTTTTATTTTTTTTTCAGTTGACTTATTTGTATAAACTTTAAAAAAATTAAGTGTACCTACATGAATATTTCCCAAGAAACATAATATAGAGACAGTAATAAATGCAAAAGAAAAAATAAGAAAGTTTCTCCAGTTAGCTACCAAATCTCTTTGACAATCAATCCAGTTACCATGTGGATAGACCTGAGAATTAGGGGAGGAACTATGGTTTGTTGTGCTTAGAATAGCTTGGGAAACATAATAAAAATAAAAGGACTCTGAAGATTCTTAGAGTTCCTTGCCTGGGTTTGGCTTGGATATTTGAAATCACATCAGATTTCCATGTATTTTTTAGGAAACATCTCAATCTTAGGTGACCCTGAAGGCAAGGAAAAGTCTCAGCTTCTTTGAAATTCTCCAAACTATCCAACACCTCAGGTTGTAGTCCAACTATAGTATGAGGGTCCTATAGTTCTAATAACGAATTAACATTCTTCACTGAAGTGTGCTTATTGTGCATCACTTGCTAGCTTCCTTGGGAATTGTCCACCCATGTGAACCCAGTGCTTATATTGAAATTAGCAAGTTCTAAACAGCAAGTGTGGTGGCCATAAAATACATCATTCATATTTCTTGTTACATGAGCATTATTACCAAGAACCCAGCTGCCTGCTTTGCATCTGCCACCATATATGTGCCAAATGTTTCTCACGTGCTGCTTCTGACCAGTGAATAAACTTATCAGCTTTGCAAAGATAGGCCAATCCAGCAAATGGGAGATAGTACCTGTGGGTAGCTTTGGCTCCTAGCCCACCTGTCTGCCCAAACCATTCTTAGAAATACCTTCTAGTCTAAAGCTCTTTCTTTCCTCTCTCCTTGCAAAGGTGTCAGACCTGATTTGCAATCTAAATGCCCTTTGCACCTTTCTTCCATAAATCCCTTGCATATCTCCTCTTATCTATGGCATCTGCTTCAGAGTGGATCTGAATTAGCACATCATATGACTTGTATCTATATTTAATGTGCAGGCAACGATCTGTTTCTCCATCTTCCCTGTATTTACCCAGGTCCTACTCTGAAAGTCATCATCTCGAAATGAGAGGATCTACCTTGGTGAAAGTTGGGCGAAGGTGCCTCTGCACATTTCATATCTATGACAATGTAATTTGGGGGTGTTCTGATGTATTTCTCAAAATTCTATCACAACCTATTTATCTAGCATCTCTGATAGCATTAGGGCAATTGGGTGGCAGGCAGGCATACACACACAGCTCTCAGTGCTGTTCACCAAATATTAGTAATTTCCCCTCAGCTTATTTGTTAGACTACAAATGCCTCTTTAAAATTAGATTTGACCCTGGGATTTGCCCTGTCACTGCAGACAAGAGACTTTTGTGTGCTGTCCCCGGTCTCTTTCACTGCTTTGGTAAGCTTGGAAACATGTATCTAGATAAACCTTTGTCTATATGTGTTCCTCAGTGGCTGGGCTTACCATCTCCTCCCTGACAACCTTACCAGCCATGGCATGTGGGCCAGAAGTGAACTTGTAAGTCACTGGGATGTTTAGAATCATTTTCTGTCACAACCGATGCTAATGTATCTCTCCCCACTAAAAACTCTTTGAGGGAAAAAAACAAAAACAAATCCTATGCAATTTCTGTTCCCAAAGAACATAAAGTAACACTTAGGAACAGATGCTTACTGAAAAGTTGTTTAAATGATCAAATCTGATCTTAACTAGATTCAAGATTTTGGTGTCTACCTTCCACATATAGAGTTTTTTCTTAACCATTCTAGGACTCTATTTCCATAGCTAGTACTCAAATATGTGCTGGAGAATAACGTCATTTTCTTTTAGTAAAATGTTATTAAAGAAGGGCTATTATGAAGGACTGGATAGTATGGCTGAAACTGAGTCAAATTATAAATGTCACTACATGTGAGCAGTCAAATTAAGATTATTATCATCTAGGGTCATCTTATACCTTCAATGTTGTAGCGGCAGGATGGTGTGGCACCGGAGGCAGGGTTCAGGATGGTTCTGGGCAGACGGGTCAAGGAAGGAGTCTCTTGGAGCCCTTGGTGGCTTTTCATGCTTTATTTAGTAGAGGTGGCCAGGTACATGGCAGGCAGGGGTGCCGGGGGGCCGGGAGGCTGGCAGCCCTCCCAGCTCCCGGCGCATCTCACCGTCTCGGCTGCTTCTTCTCTCTCTGCTGCTGCTGCTCGTCAGTACTGTCAGTTGGTCGGTCCTCACAGTTCTGTCTGTTGGTCCTCGCAGTTCTGGTGTCCTCATGACGCCGCCCATTTATGCCCGTGTCCAACTCAGGTGCGCCCACTTGCGCATGCCCACCCTGGAGTGCTCACAGCACCTCAGGTGTCCATCATCAGTGGTGGGAGGGTGGAAATACCTGATCAACCTTTATCCTACAAATGTATATTGAATATTTGAGAAAATTGAAAAAAGTCAATAGTAAGTTACAGTGAATTTTATACTCATTAAATTCACTCTAGTATTTAAATCAGTTTTTTTTTCTTGGTTTCCTAAAGGGATGCTACATCCCTTTGTTTCTTTTTGCATTCTGCCAGATATTTGACTTAGTAGTATTTTCTGTAGTATTTACATGGAATTGTTATATGAACTATGATCAAATCCATGCAGAATAGGACTTCTTTTCAACTTGAGGGACTCTTCAAAGGCAGACTGAATGCTTACTCTGCCATTCTGAGAAGACTTAATTAAAACCCTTGAGAAAAAATTCATTTTAAAAGAGCCTACACCATAAAAACTGGGGTTTTTTATATCCTTCATGATATACTCTCATGGTAATGATGTTTCTATTACCACTCAGAAAATCTTCAGAGATGGATATTTATATCTAAGGAATCAGAGAGCAGGTGAGAACCATTTAGAGAAATTTCTCCATTCTACAAAGCCAAGTAACAAAATCACCTGAGGGCAAGCGGTATTGACGTACCAGGGTGGCAATTACACTTCCCTCTGACCTCACTCTAGTAGTTCTCAGATCGCTCTCTGCCTAAGACAACTGAAGATTATGAAGCAACTTTTAAAATTGCTATACCATTCTTGCTTCAATGTAATAACGACACCATAAAGTCAGTTTTAAGTCTTCTCTGCAAGTATGGAGAACTTATGTGAATTTTTGTTCACATAAAAACAAAAAGTTCCATGTTTTAAATATATTGTAATTACATATGTCAAATGCCAGATTTTTCCTATCATTTCAGAGATAAGGTAAATAGAAAAATTCATTAGTCAAAATGTGGTAGTGTGTGACACTTTGAATATTCTCTAGGATATGATATCTTAAAAACTTCCTGACTGGTGGATTGAAAGAGGCTGACCCTGAAAGGGAGAAATGAAAGTCATTTTAGTAATGGAGGGGGAAAAGGAAAATTAGAAAACAAACAACATATTCTTATGACTCTAATTAAATATGACAACAGATGATGAAAGGATGAGTCTTCCCCATAAAGAGGTGGCACCGAGGAAAGGCCACAGCATAGCTTCAGTCATGAATCAGTCTCTGAGTGTTCTTTGGAAAATGTTTCAAGTGCTACCTGCTGTTTTTGTGAGAGCTCGGTAATGATCTCACATCTCTTAAAGATAAGACACAAGTGATTTCATCTTTCCACCTCCCCACTTGGCTTCATAGATTAAAGTTATAAACACTTTTTTATTATTATTAGTTATATTTGACATCATTTGTAGTCCCCAGGGGGTACCCACCACCATTTCACCCGTGCACCATCACCTCAGTCCCTTGTGCA
>JAGFMF010011493.1:1747581-1800990 GCA_019455555.1 Galemys pyrenaicus | reverse complement strand
CCCCCCCATGGCCGGCAGCAGGGATCGAACTCGTGCTGCAGTGGCTGCGATTTGCTTCGTAGTGCGTTGCTTAACCCACTGCGCCACCAGGGGAGGCCCAATATAAAATTTTTTAATTTACATATATTTGACATCAATTGTAATCCCCATGTATTCCCCATCACCATATCACCAGTGCACCATCACCTCAGTCCCCCATGCTCCCGTCTGCCCTCCACCATTCCCCTCTTCCCTCCAATTTGACTTCTAATTGTAGTCCGAAAAGGAAGATTCCCCAGCAAATTCTTCATCTATAAAAGGTGTCCTAAGGTCTGATACAGTAGTCTACAAAAAGGTGGTCTTCTTTCAAATTAAGTATAACATGTTCTGATAATGAATATAGATAAAAAACTAAAACCTTTGTATGTCTCCATTTCCTTCCCTAAAGTGATTCACTGAATCATCAAACTACCGGCAAATAAAACATATTTTATACTGACATCTACCTACTACTTTACTGCAAAGCTGGATTTCTGTATGCTTGAAAGAATATTTAGGTGCTACATTCTCCCTCTAGTCTAGCTGCTACCATTGCTTTTCTCTGCTGTATGAGTCTGCACCAAGGATGTTAGAAATGTGGAACTCGAATCGATGTAAAGATTTTTTTTTTTCTTTAAACTAGATTGATGAGCCTAGCAGCACCTAGTTCTGCTCCCCACTCTGTCTCTGGTGAATCCTCTCATGCCCTGCACCTCTGGCCTACACCCCAATTCTTGTATCTATATAAGTAAAAATAAATCTTTAAAAAATAAAATAAACAAGACTACTAAACCATGGGGTAAGAAATGGGATTCAGTCTATTAGGTGAAAGTGCAGAGCTAAGACAATTGTGAGTATCATACTATTAATGCTCTTTCAGGAGCAGGCTGAGAGCAGGTGTATGTAGGGGCACTTTTAACCACATTAACAAAGCTCTCCCTTGACACAAAGAACTAAGCAGCCCTTTATCCTGTTGAAACTTGCCTTAAAGATTATAATATCCGAACGCCAAACACATATGTAATTCCAGCCCTGTTTATAGCACACTGATGCATTCATATGTCAACTTCTAAAACAATAGATGTTTTCTTCTTGAACTTAATCTCCCAATTAGTTGTTGAGCACAAATTATTATGATTCTGTGATAGCTGAAATGAAGCAAATCACTCAACATTTTAATAGTACATCAGGATGTGTGACAAAGGGAAAAGAAACTATACTTATAGGTCTCACTTCTCTGCCCCATAGTGAAAATAGCATATTTCTCCCTTCTTTTTTATTCTAGCTCTCCTTCCTTGAGTAAAAGTAGAACTCTCTTTCCTCTTAAATGGATACCTAGCCCTTGTTATGGATAACATATTTTAAGACTTATACAAAGAAAATTATCTATTAAACTAAATAAAACTCCATTTACATTTAATATGTTAGAAATATTATTTTAGCAATAAAATCCAGATTTTTAAAGAAAATTTATCATGGTAATAATACTTAAAATAAAACCCCTCTTAAATTTTAAATATACAATACATTACTGTTGGCTGTGTGTATAATATTATACAGCACATCTCTGAAACTGAAAGTTTACATCTCTCGATTAATAAATCACCATTTCTACGCTCCCGCCGCCCTGTGCACTACAGACTTTAGTAAATATTCCAGTCATTGATTTTATGAATTTGACTATTTTAGATACCTCATATAAGTGAAATTATACAGTATTTGTCTTCCGTGCTTGGCTGACTTCAATTAGCATGATATTCTGAAGGTTCATTTGTGTTATTGCATGTTGCATAATTTCCTTCTTTTTTAAGGGCAAATAATATTTTATTATATGTTTATACCACACTTTCCTTATCTATTCATTGTGCACTGGGCATTTAAGTTATTGTTACATTTTGGTGATTGTGGTTCTAAAATGAATATGGACATGCTTATATCTCCTCAAGATCCTGATTTCAATTCTTTTGGATATATATATACCCAGATGTGGGATTATTGGATCAACTATTGCATGATAGTTCTGTTTTTAATTTTTGGAGAACATTATTTCTGTTTTCCATCATAGCTGTACTATTTTGTATTCTCACCAATAATGTTCAAGTATTCCAATTTCTCCACATCTTCCCCCATACTTGTCTTTTGGCTTTTGAGAATGACCATCCTGGCAAGTTTAAAGTGATGTAACATTGTGATTTACAAATTTACTTTTCTTTCCCATTCGTAAATATGAGATATTTAAAACTCCCCTTTCCCTCCACTTCACATCCTGAAAAATACTGAATCTTAAATAACTAAATGATACACAGGATTTGTTCATTCGTTCATTTATATTTACATGTTGTTCTACAGTGTTTGATTTCTCCTCTCAGATATTGTCGCCATAAAAGTACCACCACCAAGACATCTGTGAACCATCACCATAGACTCTTGTGCTCTTCCCTCCTATTTTGACCCCTTTCCCTCCCCCCACCGATGAATGTTTCCAATTTATAGTTTGCTAGTTTTTTCTTCTCTTTTCCTGATCCTTTATATGGTTTCCTTATGTTCCTCCTATAAGTGAAATCATCGATATTTTTTTCCCCTTCTGACTTATTTCACTGAGCATAATCCCGTCTAGCTCCATCCATGTTGCTTTAAATGTTATTTAAAAAGATGCAACTTTATCTTTTTTGATTGCTGAGTAGTATTCCTGAGTGTGTGTGTGTGTGTGTGTTCTTGATCCAGTCATTTATTTTTGCCATTTAGGTTGTTTCCATATCTTACCTATTATAAATAGTGCTGTGATTAATATAGGAGTGAATGTATCCTTTTGAATTAATATTTTTTGTATTCTTCTAATAGATTCCTAGGAATGGAATTGCTGGGTCATATGGTAGATTCATTTTTAGTAATTTGAGTGTCCTCCACACAGCTTTCCATAGTGGTTGGACCAGTTTTCATTCCTACCAACAATGTAAGAAGGTTCCTTTACTCCATATCCTCACCAGCATTTGCTATTGTTAGTTTTTTCTTTGTTTGTTTAATATGGGCCATTCTTACTGGTGTGAGGTGATATCTCATTGTGGTTTTGATTTGCATTTCCCTGATTATTAGTGATGTTGAGTATTTTTTCATGTGCCTATTGGCCATCTGCTTTTCCTCTTTGGAGAAGTGTATTTTTAGCTCTTCTGACCACTTTTTGACTGGATACTTTATTTTGTTTTTGTTGAGTTGTGTAAGCTCATTGTAGATCTTTGTAGTCCCTTATCAATTTTGTGTGGTACAGGTATTTTCTCCCAATCTGTGTCTCTTCATCTTGGTTATTATATCTTGCTGTACAGAAGCTTTATAGTTTGATATAGTCCCAATTGTTTATATTTTCCTTCATTTTTTTTGTTTCAGGCTATGAGTCTTTAAAGATGTTTTTGAGATGTATGTTATGGATATATGTTTACCTATGTTTTCTTCTATGTATTGTATGTTTTCAGGTCTTTTATCCACTTTGAGTTAATCTTTGTGTATGGTGTGAGGTTTCATTCTTTTGCATGAGACAGTTCAGCTTTCCCAGCACTATTTATTGAAAAGACTTTCCTTGTTCCATTGCATATTCTTTGCTCATTTTTCATACATTAGTTGTCCATATGTGTGTGACTTTATTTCAGTTTGGTTCCATTGGTCTGTGTGTCTGTTTTTGTTACAGTACCATGCTTTGCAGTATAGTTAGAAGTCCAGAAGTGTAATACCTCCATTCTTCCCTTTTGTAGTCAGGAGTGCTTTGGCTATTCAAGAGTGTTTTGTGATTCCATATGAAAATCATCAATATTTTTCTATTTCTTTGAAGAATATCATTGAATTTTTTTTGGAATTGTATTGAATCTGTGAATTGCTTTTGGTAGAATGGCCATTTTGATAGTATTAATTCTGGAATGTCTTTCCATTCCTTTGTATCTTCTATTTCTTTTATTATTGTATTGTAGTTTTCTTTGTATAGGTCTTTCGCCTACTTTGTGAGGTTTATTCCCAGGTATTCAATTTTTTTACATATAATTGTGAATAGTATGGTCTTCTTGATTTCCTTTTCTTCAGATATATTGTTTGCATATAGGGAGGCTACGGATTTTTGTGTGTTGATTTTGTAACCTGTTTACTAAACTGGTTTATTGTTTTCATTAGCTTTTCTGAGGTGTTTTTAGGGTTCTTTATATATGCTATTATATTGTCTACAAACAGTGATAGTTTTACTTTTTCTTTCCCTAGTTGGATTCTTTGTATGTCTTTCTCTCGCCTAATTGCCTCAGCTAGGATTTTCAGTATATAATGATGAGAGTAGACATCCTTGTCTTATTCCAGACCTTAAAGGGATTATTTTTAGTTTGTCACTATTAAGAATATTGGTTGTAGGTTTGTTGTGGATATAAAGCTTTGTATTGAGATGTTCCTTCTATTCCAAGAATTTCCAGGATATTCATCATAAATGGATATTGGACTTTATCAGATGCTTTCTCAGCATCAATTGATATGATCATATGGCTTTTGTTTTTCTTTTTGTTGATGTGGTGAATTACATTAATTGATTTTCAGAACCATCCTTGTGTTCCTGGTATAAATCCCACTGGGCATGATATATTATGCTTTTGATGCATTATTGGATTCAGTACTAGGATTTTGCTGAGCGTTTCTTCATCTGTGTTCATTATACACAGAATTTAAAGTATATAATCTGTGTTGTGATAGTAAACAAACTAAACACACTCTTTCTGCCACTGTGGTGATCTGAAATATCTCTTGAGAAAACATTGAGAACAAAGGTGTGCAGTAATGCAAACAATCACATTATTGGCAAAAAAAAATTCAAGTAACCACTCTGTACTTTGTTAAGCTTCTTGAAAAATAGTCCTGATATGGAAATGAGAAATATTTTACTCAAGTTAAATGAGCTATAAAATTTGAGGAAGGGGCCCCAATAGCAAATTTTTCTTTCCTTATATAATCATGTTGAGACTCAGAATCTTCATTTGAAAAGTAAGATAATGAATTAAATACTCTTGAGGGTCTTTCCCAGTAGTTGTATTTTGAAATGTGATTCCAAGTCACAAAGATAGGTTTTTCATGTTCTCAAACCTGTGTTGGGTATGAACATACCTGCTTTGAAAAGATACTTAAATTGATGACCAGCTCTATTCCTTCTAGCATTACCTCATATCAAGGACACATTTTAGGAAATGTGGTTGATACAGTAGTATATCATCAACTTTATAAGAAAACTTTTAAAATCTGTCATCAGAATCTTTAATGCTACCGATTTTCCCATAATTAAAATAAATAAACCATAACCTTTCCTAAATAACAAATTTGTGACACATTTGTGATTTGATGTATCAATTGCTGAAGCAATGTATATGGTATATAAATAATGTTAACACTTAATTTTCCCCCAAACTGGACTGATTGTGTGCTCCAGATTTTTTCAGAATAAAGTAGAATTGAGTGCCACATTTTAGTATCAGATTAGTCCAGTGGACTGTGGTGGATTTGGAAAGAGGTGCTCCCTCAATGATTAAGGCAAAGAGAATCAGATTCTTAGCCAGAAACCATTAGCAACTGATACAGTGTCAAGTGAGTAGGTGGCTTTGTGGCAACATCAAAGCTTTTCAAGAGTGTAGGTAGCAATTTCCTGTTGTTCTCAGCTCAACGGATTTATTTCAGGAACATCCCTAAGGCTCAGAACATGGTGAGGTAAAAAGGTAAATCATCTCTCCTCATCAACGATATGATACTATTTTCTGTTAATCAAATGGCAAGATTTGTGCCTTTCCAGAACAGCAGATTTTTTAAATTCTTTTTTCATCAATAGTCACATAATAAGAAACACTCTGAGAACACAGCATGATATTTACAGTCTTTCACCCAAAGACATTTCAGAATCTTTAATACTGACTCAGATTTCTTAAAATTTTGTTTAAACAGTATTCTTTTCTCTGTAGTGATAAAGTAAATTTTAATCTGTAATTTTAATCTTTTAATCTGTAAATTTTAATAAGTAAATTTTAATCTGATGGAGAAATATGTACAGCTAACAGAAATAGTCCTGTTCCAATTTTATTTTGGAAATATATTTCCTGAAATACTTCATACAAGCAATTATCTACAATTTTGAGGGAGATATTTGTTTTTATGGGATATTTCAGGAAAAATACCCCAAATGAATTGGATAGGCATAATGTAAATAGTAATAAGATATAATGTTGGAGTATAAATACTGTTAATAGAAGTATTTGACCAAAACCACTGGTATCTAAGAGTCACTGTATTTCAAAATGTGAGGATAGAAAATTTTAAATGGCCATGTAAATCGTTGCTAAAATCTAATAATTAGATTTATGTTATTCACGTACATATTTCTGTGATCATGCTGAAAATTCCTTGAGTGGGGACTGGAATCAGTTCTTCTAAGGCAAAAATAGACTTCTAGAGACATGCAGTGTTCCTTTCAGTAGCTTTCAGCTCAAATATATTAAGTCTATTGTCTCATATTTCATGCTTTTAAAGCAGCTTCAAATCACTTTTCCTTAAAGTGCTAACTTAAACCACTCAGAATTGTATCGATTCCTCTTAATGCCTAATAAAAATAACATACTTTGTCTAGTAGGTACAAAATATAGTTATCAATGGTGAAAAGTTCTTCAGTCTATCACTCATCTCCTTTCTTCTGCTCCACTCTTGCCCACATGCTTTAGTCCTTATTTTACATAACGTCTTTTCACTTGCTTTGAAGTCACTGTTCTGCTTTCAATACTCAAATATTCCTTTGTCTTTTGTCAGGATTTTTCAAAATTTTGTTCAAAATTTGCTTAAAACCAAACGTATCATTTAATTCTCTGGACCTCTGCATCTTTTATGTACATGGAGTTTAATGAGATGAGTCCCCAAAACTGGCTCCATACATTTTTTGAACATTACCAATGTGGTAGTTCTAGCTCTTCTATCTGGGACTTTCTTTGACATCCAGCTGGTGCATTATGATGGGTTGGGGTCTGAAGGAGTCATGGCCAAGTGGAGATTGGACAAAGCTGGTCCCCAACTGCCAGCATATGTGAGTAAGAATCCAGAATCCTTATCCCTGGTAAAGCAGTCTTTTAGAGGATTAAAAAAAAAAAAAAGCTTACTGAAATATCAAGTGCACAAGGAAGGTGGAGAACAAAATCTGAACATCAGAGTAAAATTTGCAAAGATAGCTCTGTAGAGTAATTGGATAGGTGCAAAAAAGGCAGAGGTTGGGGAGACCTGTAGGTATTTGAGGCAGGGGGAGGCAGAAGCTGTCAAGAGATGCCTGAAACAGAGTCTCTGTGCAAGAGAAGAGGAAAACATGAAGATGCTGAGTCCATTATGACAGTCATGAGCCTCTCCTATTATCTCACCAGGATGAGGACCTAAACCTTGTGAATTTCAGAACATAAAGGCTCTATAAACATTCATCTAGATTTATTTGAATGAGTGGAGGGTCTAAATTGCATGAAAATAAACAAGCCAGGTGAGGTTAGGTAAACTGCAAGTCCCAAGCTCGTTAGGGGAACAGGTGTGTGGTTAAAATGTAGGGCAGACAGACTCACATCTAAGATTTCAAGAAGCAATTGAGGTACTTTATCTTTGTGTGAAACCTTTCCTTTTTTTTTTTTTTTTTTTTTTTTACTGTTGAATGATAAACCAAGGAAATTGAGTTTATATATAAATCTTTTGTCTCACTCAGTAGAACAAAATTTAGAAAATCTTGTCATGAATTGCCTTGTTATCACATGGCTCTTTGGTGTCAGAGCCCAGATCTGAAAGAAGATTCAAATTCTCAGTGTTTTTTACGTGGAGGTTGTTTGCAAGTGAAGGAGACAGGAAGGACTTCATGTTACATTATTTATTGAGGTAGAATAAAGTATAGTTCTCTAAAAGTACTTCAACTACTTAAAACAAATTTTCTGGAATCTGAAATTATCTCATTTATTTTCAACAAATCAGTGAACAATAAGTGAGAGAGAAGAAGTTGTTTCATATTCACTAATAGAAAACTTTGTGCTCTTCAACAGAGCATAAACTCAGAAACAAACTACTGCAGAGTTTACAAATTAAGTTGGGGTTAATGGGAATCTGTATTCTTGTCAGTGATCACTCATTTAAAATAAAGCAAACCATTTCTTTTTAAAACTATAGAATTTTTCATGACAGATATGGTTTGAGAATAATACCTGTAAGTTTCTTTTTCTGTGTGATCCTTTTCTTACCTTAATAATCCCTGTTCCCAATAAAAGTGTTAGTTAAAAAAATGTCCCGCATTATACCACCGATTACAATTCAAGGTGTGTGTGTGTGTGTGTGTGTGTAAAGTATCTTAACTAAATACCTTTACATCTCCATCTGTTCTTTTACCCAAACACTATCTATCCCATTCAGTTTTGCTTACAGAGATACCATAATCATCATAAGTCAATTGATAACTTTTTACCATTTCATCATAATAGTCTTTCCTACTTATCATGATTTTGCTACTTGACAGCACAATTTTATTTTTTCAGATGCTGGTAGAATTACAGTTTATTGTGGGGAAAATAAGCCTTGGTTGCTAATTTCATTTCAATTGTTATATATTTGTTCTCCATGTACTGGGCACTGTGGTGGCCGAAAGGCCACAGAAAGGCTGACATCCACAGGAAGGTAATGTTGTGAGGAAAGCTGCACTTAGAGTCAAAGTGATGTTTTCTTGAATTAAGGATTATTTTTCCAGGAAGTTGAGCAACTTTCCCAAAAGATGTGGAGCACTACAGCTTCTTCTGAGAAGATGATAAAGCCTGTAACACTAGAGATCATTTTAGGTGCCACGTAAAACAATCACAGTCTGGTTGTTGACAGAAGATGATTTAGCTTCTTCTGAAATGTTTGGAAGTTTTATAATGTAATGAATGATGAAATTAAAATAAATAAGAATTTTATACTAATTAACAGAGTGGAAATTAAAGAACATTGAAAACTATTGATCTGGATGTAAAAGATGTAGAAAAATGATTTTATTTAAGAGGCACTCTTGGTAAGAATTTTGAATTCATCTGGTTCAATATTCTTTATGACACAAAAACATTTCTTCCTCCCTTTCTCTCTGTGTCTCTGTTAATGCAGTGTGTATTTATTGAGCACCAACTAAGTCCCACTCACTGTGGACACAAAGGTGTCCATAATGGTCGCTATTATCAAGAAACTTACAGAGATAAGGTGTGGGAGGTTGTTGGGGATGAGGGGGAGGAGGTGGTGATAGGGGCTTATGGTCTATTAGAACAATCTCAAAGAGAGTCCACATTGTTCTGAAAGAGGGTCCCCATGGCTGCCGCTCCCCTGTGGCGTGAGTGGGTTTAAGGGCCAGTGGCAGGAGCAGCAATTAGGCTGCAGTCTGAAGCAGAGATCAGATATGAAAGTCTGAGAGGTCGACAATTTGTCTAGGAAATTCCAGGTCAAGAAGAGCAAAGGTCTTTCCAGGTGACAAGTCTGAATAGGAAGGTCTGCTTAATCCTAGCCCTCTGCAGCTCTGGCTTCTATCCCCTGTCTTCCAAGTTTGACTTGCCCACTTAAAATTCCAGCCGTTGGTGCTGGTCAAGCTCCATTCAGACAGGTCCATTTTAAACCCCAGCACCATATTCAAAAGGGAAACTGAGGCCACCTGCCCAGACCTGGCCTATTCTGAGGTCAGTGCAGGCGTGAAGGCGCTGAGTCAGGGAAGCCACTGCCCCACCCCTCAGCTGGACTGAAACCCCACAACCAGGCCATACCTCTTGGGCGAGGCTTACCCACCATTCATGCCCCGCAGTGGCCGCAGCTCTGCTGCTCTTGTTTGAATCTCCCAACTATGTCACTGGAATTAACTCAGCCCTGCCATGGAAAAAGGTCTTTCATTTGTCTGCTTCTCTTTTCTTTTCTTTATTATTATTTTATATTCATTTTACATTATTTTTCATTTTTGTACAGTGTATATTTCTCATCCCCGTGCAATTCCCATCACCAATTCACCCGTGCACCATCATCACAGTCCCTTGTGCTCTTCCCACCCATTTGGTTCCTTCTCCCTCCTCCTAGGGAATGTCTCAGATTTATAGTTGTCTGTTGATTTTGATTTTTAATTTATTGTAATTATTTTTTCCCTTAGTCTCTTGTTTGTTTCCTCTATCTTCCTTCTATAAGTGAAACCATCTGATATTTTTCCTTTTCTTTCTTGCTTATTTCACTTGGCATAATCCTTTCTAACTTCATGCTGCTTCTATTTTCTTCTTACAGATTTATTTATTTATGCATAGAAGAGCTGGGGTACAGGCCAGAGTCCGGGAGGTGAGAGGATTCACCAGAGACAGAGTGGGGAACAAAACAGGCAGAACGACAAAAATACACTGCTGAGGGGAGCAGCGGGCAGGGGAGGCATGAGAGGTCTGCTGGCCAATCCCCACCCTGGCTGGGGATTGACCTCAGCTGCTGTGAGGCAGATACTTAACAGTGCGGGCTCAACCAGCTGCGCAACCGGGAAGCCATGCTTCTCTTTCCAAAGAGGTTTCCTCTTCGCTGCTTGACTCTAGACACAAGTCCAGTCTTCCTCAGACAGCTTTCAGGGTTAAAGCAATCTGGCGCCAACTCCTTAGCCTTTTTCTTCTTTTTCCTTCTTTGTCTATATATTTTATGTTTGCTATTTCTCTGGAGAAGAACCAAAGCAGCAATGCACTCAGCGTTGCATTACCCAACGGTGGTCTTCGCAGCAGTGCTCTCAGGGCACCCGTAGTGGCAGTAGCGGGAAAGCACTGATCACATGACTTGGGGGAGGAGAGGAAAGAAGGAACCATTAATTTTACTGCGAACACTGTCAGAGACTTTCATCAGTACTCATATCATGAATCTCCAATAGAGTGATGATCCTTTTTATTTTTTTTTTAAAGATTTATTTATTTATGCATACAAGAACTGGGGTACAGGCCAGACGCGTGGGAGGTGAGAGGATTCACCACAGAGAGCTGGGAGCAGAACAGGCAGAGCAACTGAAGTACACTGCTGAGGGGAGCAGCGGGCACAGCAGGAGAGGTCTGCCGCGCCATGNGGGTCCCCTCCCTGGCCGGCAGCAGGGATCGAACTCGTGCTGCGGTGGCTGCTGTTTGCTTCATAGTGCATTGCTTAACCCACTGCGCCACCAGGGAGGCCCTGATGATCCTTTTTAACCTCACGTCCCTTTTGTGTGAGGGCGATGCCATTATTATTTTCTGGAAAATCCTGAAGACGCAATTTGGCAAATCCCTTTAAGATGTCAGTCCAAAAATATCAGTCTTTGCCTTCTGTTTGAACCCGTTTTTCCCTTAATCACCTTTGCTGCTGTCAGTTATGGCCCCTGAGCAACACATTTCTCGTTGCTTTTCAGTTAGCATATGAAGTGTTAAAACTAGGAAAATAGAGATTAGAAACTATTTTGTTTCCTACTTGTAACTCCAAGGTGAAGTTTGCCCACATGCAGCCACTGTCTGTGTTTCCAAACATATAAAGAATGTAATATCATTTCTAAGAATTCCTAAGTTGTTCTGAGGTCTTTAGAGTCATCATTTTAGTTGAAGCAGCATGTTCAAGTCAGTGATTTACTTAACTGTTTCCTTATTGTTAGAGTTAAGTTCTTTCCAATTATCCCCTACTTTAAAACTGTAAAGAACATCTTAACAATCATTATGGTTTTCATTATTTTCAGACAGATTCCTCAAAGACTCATCTTTCTTTGAAACTCCTGTTGTAAGTCTCTTTTATGTACCTCCCTGAAGATAACTCTTTAAACTACTCAACAACCCCAGGCATTCAGCAAATGATTCTTTGACAAACTCTGTTGTTTATTTTCCATCAACTAGCTTTAAAGTGGCCATATCAGCTCCCTATTGAACAAGCAAGACCATTTTGGGAAGACAGACAAAATCACCGGTTATGTCCTACCAGTTACGTTTATAAGGGATTTTTATAAGTTTTTAGTTCAAAAGTCAGTTTTGTTAATGGCAGAGTTATTGATGTTTTTAATAGTTGATGAAGAGAACTTTATCAAATAATTGTTTAATTTTCTTTACTAATGAGATGAACTCCCAGCATTATTAAACATTATAATACTCAGCTTATTCAGAAATCACACAAACTTTAATAATTACATAATTATTTCATAATAATTTTAATATTCAGACCAGTGACTTAATAAATAGTCATAGAGCATCTATTGTTTAGGCACTGTTGTAATACCAGAATACATGCTTTAACAAAACAGACAAAAATCTTCTCTTCATGGAGTTTACTTTCTAGTGGGAGGAGAAAGACAATGCACAAGGGACTGAGGTGATGGTGCACCGGTGAAATGGTGGTGGGTACTCCCTGGGGACTACAAATGATGTCAAATATAATTAATTAAAAAAATTCTAAGTATCACAAAAATAATAATAATAGATGAACATTTTAAATTCATTTCTGTTGTAAATCCTACTTGTACTCCAGCAGAAATATTATTAAAACTGGTTTTATAAACTTAAAAAGAAAATAAAGTCGATTGAATGTGCAGAAATTAGAAGATGATGAATGCTGTGGAGGAAAAAGTAAATCAGAAAAAGGTGAAAGTAATGCAGGAGCCAGAGGGAGGGTTGCAAATTTAATAGGACATGAGGGTGCACCTTACTGAGGAGGTGACCATTGAGGGGAAAAAATTGAAACAGGTGAGAGAGTGAGGCAATTGTGAATCTAAGGACCAAACAAGGAAATTAACAAGTGCCAAAGGGCTGATATAATTGGGAGTCACTTTATACAAGAAAAAGTACTGAAATTTCCAATTAGAAAACCTTGATTTGAGGATGAACTCCTATAATGTTCTCATTTGTGACCATCAGCAAGTCACTGAGCATTTATAAAGTTCAAAGAAAAAATATGGAATGGGCTTGGGATGACATCATTTCTGAGTTTCTTGCCTGCTCTCAAATTTAGTAGCTATTTGTTCATTAATAATTGAGTCATTAAGGTTAGATGGCATTTAGCACATTTAATTCATGAGACAGGAAATCAGATGCATCCCAAAAAAACTACCACAAATACTTATATTAAAAGACTTCAATGTCAAATTTCAATAATATGGAAAGTATAATTATGTCAAATACCACATACCCTTCAACTAATCAGTGCAATGTTACTATATATAAAAATATATAGTATATATAAATTTATAATATATAGTATATGTGAATATATATTTGTATAAAAGTATATATAAAAGCACATTATATATATAAAGTATTTAACATATATAAATCTTATATAGCCATGCTAAGGATAAAAGAATAGAAGCATAGCAGATTTCAGTTTTTACATATTAGTGCTACTACTACAATTATGAAAGTCCCTGTTTAGTATGATATGGAGCATCATTTCAACATATGGTATGATGTGCTCCATCCATACCTTTCTGGAAACTTTGTAAGGTCTGTTAGTAGTTTATTTGCTGCCTTTGAGAGTGCACAGCATGTTAGGAAGCCCCAGAACAGAACAAGGCAGTGCTGCTGCCAGTATGTTCATTTCGTGATCCGTCAAATGTTTTTCTTCCTGAGCACTAAACCTTGCATAGAGGCACAGGTAAAATAGATATCTGTGTCAATACAGAGTGCTAGTTTTCCTGCATATTTACTGCTTTCGGTGACCTTTGGTGATTAAAGTTCCATATGACCTGAGACAATCTTTGCACTATCAGCATCTCCTCAGGGAAAAGAGAAAAAGATTTCAACTTTTAAAATCTATTCAGCAGCCTTGGATTATTTCTAGATTTTCCTATTTAGTTCAATTTTACAGCTGCTTCTAAGAAAGAAACACACTGATACTTCTGGAGATGGAATCTTTTTTTAAATGTTTATTGAAAGAATATAAGATTGAAACCAGTGGCTTATCAAGAACCATTCAGAGGGAAGAAATGCCCATCACATGCTACCTAAGCAAATCAGCACTGAAGGCTCCTCAAAGAATGGTTTTCTAGTTCAGTCCTGTGCAAAGTTAAGTCAGATTCCAGGTATTATGAGGCTATCAGCAGCCACTGCAGCACAAGTTCCATAGCAGCCAGGGAGGGGACCCACATGGCGCAGCAGACCTCTCCTGTCCCGCCTGCTGCTCCCCTCAGCAGTGTGTTTCAGTAGATCTGCCTGTTCTACTCCCCACTCTGTCTCTGGTGGATCCTCTCACCCCCCGCACCTCTGGTCTGCACTCCAGTTTTGTAAGTATAAATAAATAAAACTCAAAAAATAAAAACACCAGCAGCACCAAGGCTGCAATAAAGCCAGGGTGGACCCGGCAAGCAGGCGGCTGTCTAGTCTCCAGGGCTCTGCTGCCCTGTGGGGACTGCAAGCTTATTGGGCTAGTCTCCCCTGGGGCTAAGCCACCAGCCCTACAAGTCATACCTTCATAATGACAGTCAGCTCCTAAACCTTTGGAAGTGACAAAATGCAGAATGACTCGCAAGACCGAATGCCAGTTGATACATTTATATTGTGAACTATTCCAGATCGATGGCTGAGTAAAGGTTTTTATCTTCTGGGAGGTACATTCACTGAGTAGTCTGAGTGTGTGGCCAGAAAGTCACTGTGTGAGCAAAGAATCAGAAATAGGAAATTGGATGTGACTAAAAGGATAATTACTAGTTAATAGAGTTTGGTGTGATCTTTCAGTGCTTTTTCCAATCTAGAGAACCAGAAATGATTGTTTAGGATCAGAACTCCATCTCTTGGAAGGTGTCATAGACTCAGAAATTTTTTATTTTCCCAACTATTCCTTTTTGGTATCTTTTCTTAACTCTGGTAACATCCAACCCCTAAGTATTTATTAGTAAATTCTGAGGTTTAAGCATTTTACTCTGAAAAGCACAGAATCTATTCTAACTAAAGAAGAAAAAAATTGGCCTCATTATTTTCCTGAGGTAGCATTTTAAAAATTCTTTTCCTTCCTGCTCAAAATGGCATGTTAGAATCTGTACAACTCAGATTGAAAGATCTGAGGACTTATGTGTGACCCTTTTAGTCAACAAACCATCCACGACCCCCTAGAGTGGTTTTTAAAGTTTAGAAGCCTCTTCAAGCACTTCTTCAACTAAACAACCTAACTGACTGTGGGTGGGATGGTAAAGGTCAGGGGGAGTCAGGCTGAGACCCATCCACCCTGGCCTTTGATCAACTGAAATGCTACCGCAGCCACGTGGAGCTGGCATTGTGTTTTCACGTAACGCTATCTGTGCCAAAAGTTTGGGGTCCAGGCACTGTTTTGACAGGTAGATTCACTACCCAAAATGAGTGAGCAGATTTGGATTTCCTTATATTTTGGGGCTGTTTTTGGCTCTTTTAAAAACAGAACTCTTTGGATCATAACAAGATTTTTTTTTAAAGATTTTTATCTATGCATACAAGCACTGGGGTACAGGCCAGAGGTGTGGGGGGGTGAGAGGATTCACCACAGAGAGCGGGGAGCAGAACAGGCAGATCAACGGAAGTACACTGCTGAGGGGAGCACCGGGCACAGCAGGAGAGGTCTGCTGCGCCATGTGGGTCCCCTCCCTGTCCGGCAGCAGGGATCGAACTTGTGCTGCAGTGGCTGCGGTTTGCTTCATAGTGCGTTGCTTAACCTACTGCACCACCAGGGAGGCCCCATAACAAGATTTTTTAATCAAGTCAATAAATGAAAAAATTTTAATGTAAATCAAAATAACCAGTCTCTTAAGCAGACATCTGATAGGTTTACTTGGCAACTTAAAATATCATTTTGAAGAACTCATGAGTGATGGGATAAAGTGTCCTCGGTACATGCTAGATTAACATTCTCTATTAAAAAAAAAAAATCAGTCACTAACAGTAAGTAGAATTCATGAGCAAAAAACAAACTTAGAAAATAAAGATCTAAAGTCAGGAAAACTTCAATTTGATATTTGTGTTCTGTTGAGAATGGCAGTGTCAAAGTCCTCAAATAAAGTGAAAAGGGCCTTTGAAGCCAGAGAACCAGGACTTCTCTGAATTATGTAACCCTGGAGAGTGGTTCCACCACCCTGATGAAGGGTTGCTGTATCGGGAAAGTGGTTATAACAGCAGTATCACCTCAGTAAGTTCTTGGGTGTCTCCCATGAGATGGGCGTGTGAAAGACTCAGTGAGCTGTCAAATGCACATACCTGGCATTGGACAGTGTGTATTATTTCCCCATATACCCCTAAAATGTCAGGTGTCCTTTTTAAAGTTTCATTCTCTCTCTACTTGTCTTACTCACTACTAAATCCCAAATGCATGCACTTGGTGCACAAGAAGGCAGGAGGGCAGCTTGGCTCTTGCCCCTATCCCATTTCCCCAGTATTCATGTCTTGCTCCCTCTGCCTGGTCCCTGCCGTTGGTGGCTCCCAGAACCACCTGCTTGGCTCTTGATTTCTTTTTCACTCCAGAGTTATCTCATGAGTCAGCCATCTGGGTCTTAATCTCTACTCTTTCTGTCAAAGCCCACCATGTTCAAGTGCATGTTCAAGTGCATGTTCAGGAAGGGCCCCATTCCGGATCTGCCCTTTACGCCCTTGGGTAGACACGGTGATATGCTACAAGGAGAAGTGAGCATTGTTATTCTACCTCTCACCTGTGAAGCTTTCAGAGCATGTGCTCTACGCCAAACATCTGTAGTCTCCTGCTTTCCCGTACATAAAGAGATAGGCTCCCCAGCCCCTCCTAGTTTTCCTTTCCTTGGAGAAGACAGAAGTAAATTTTCATACTTTTGTTTTCTCTACCTTCCCCAGTAAACACCCTAACTGAATTTCCACTTTCTTCCTTCAGCCTCCCTTGTTAACCTATTTAAGATAGCATGAAGGCCATCTTAGTCAATAGAATTCATGAGCAAAATATCAAACTTAGAAAATAAAGATCTAAAGTCAGGAAAAGTTTAACTTGATATTTGTGTTCTGTTGAGAATGGCAGTGTCAAAGTCCTCAAGTAAAATGAAAAGGGCCTTTGAAGCCAGAGAACCAAGACTTCTCTGAATTATGTGACCCCCATATACACAGGAGGTATACGTGCAATAATTAAACACCATTTTTTGGCTTTTTTCATTTATTAATCTGTCTGATGCTTATTTGATTATCTGCCAGCCTAGATGAACCCAGATGGATAGAGGATGATTTATACTCCAACTCTAACAGTAAAGAAAAGAAAAAAAATTCTACAAAGTCATCAAAGAGTCACAATATTATGTCATGTTTATATTAGCTTTTATCTCTAGCTTTAAATATATATATATATTTTATGCCTTCATTAGTGTTTGTCAATAAATAATAATCTTAAATCTTCCACAATGACTTTTGAATTATTTTAAATTACTTTCAGTGCTGAATCACACATCAGGTAAAGTTTTGCAATTCTCTCCTCTGATGCAGGAATTAGACATGTTATTGTACTCTCCTTCCCATGCTTTAATGGTGCCCTATTTAGGAATACTTTAGCAGGGGTAGGAGAATTAATCTTTATTCAAATGGTCAATCATTTGCTGCCAGAATGGCAGGTTTTGGGGACACCCATGCACAAGTATGGTGGGTGTCTTGGTATGACCCCATGGCCTCTTTCCTGGGTTACCTGCATAGTCGTAGGTAGTGATATTAGCTAAATGGTTGGTCCTACAAGATGGAAGTAATAAACTTCATGTTGAAAGCAAAATATCATGAAAAAGACCTAACTACTCTTTAAAGTAAGCTTTATAAAAGCCTAATTCATGAGGTTGCCAATAAATTATGTTTATCCTCGATAGACAGAATATTCTTTCCCAAATATGTTAAGTAGTTAAACAGGTTGGTTTGGAAAACAGATGTTTATAAAATTAAAATTAAAAGGGTTTTACATTTTAAGAAAACGCATACTTCTTCATAAGTGTCAGTTTGCCTAAACATATTTAAATATTTTTCCACATTTAGTCAGATAAATCTTGAGGAATAGAAGTGCTTATAAGCTAAATGTTAGAACCTACTTTAATCTGAAGACCCCTGAGGGGAGGTAAAGCACCTCTAAAGTTACCATATAAACATCTGAATAAAACGGATTCATTGCAAGCTTCTAATTGATAGGATTTTTTAAATGTAAATGTTGAATAAAGTAAGGGGCATCATCTAACACAGAAATTCATAATGTCTGGAAAATATCTTTGTGATTAAATTACTGGCTGGGTAGGTCTACACAGTTGTATGGGCGTCACGGGATGGAGCGGACCAGGCTCGGAAATGACCTCCACAAAGAACGTTTAGATGATGATTACATAGCTGAAAGGCTCCAAGCAGGAAGAGTTGTTCATTTTGGAAATATTCAATCAATGATGTTTTTCACTTCTCTCTTCTGCTTCACATGGACTAATTGTTTCTTTTTTGAAGACCTGAATTTGCTATCAAATTCTTTAAGTCATCATTTTATAGCGAGGGAGGGGGTCCTCACTTGTTGATTGCCCAAATTAGAGCTTCTTTTGGATGTTTTCCTTCCACTTTCCCCCTAAGGTTTAATAAATTATTAAACTGAATTTAATAAGTCTGAATAATTTTAATGATTATATCAAATGACAAAGTAACAATGCAGATAGTTGGATTGGAAGTGCTGATCTCTAAGTGGTTTGTTGTAATGCTGTATTTTTCTTGAGCCCCATTGAAATCCCTGCTGATGAAGTTGAAATCCATTGTTTGTCATTCTTCCTAGTAACCACTCATTAATTCATTTAATAAATATTAATTGTTCTTTCTATGCAAGTGTTATGGCAATTATCCTCTCTTAAATATGTTGTCTTCCTGTCAACCTAAAATTTCAGGAGACAAAAAAAAAAGCTAAGTGTGTTTATTTGGGATCAAAGAATTGCAATCTGGGGTACACAAACTCAAGTTGAAAACCTAAACTGTCCCCCCAAGGAACAAATTCAGGTGTTTCATAGGAAGAAAAGAACGGGAGGATAAGTGGTTGAAGGGTTGATTTGTGTTAACAGACTTAAACTATTCAAGTTATACAGAATTGGTTACAACTAGAAAACAGTGTCCATTGTTTCTGTTTGCTTTCTCACTATTCAGTTCCATTTATGAAATTTTTATTAACCACCTAATTTACATGATACTCACGGTCTACATATTTGAGGTATACCAGCAAAAAAATAGGGATAATCCCTGTCTGTCTATGTTCCTACCTCTTTATCCCACTTCCTATGGTAGAAAGAAGAGAGAGCTAAGACCGTACATAGGGACATAAGTAATAGATTACCAAATTTTCTGCACACACAAGCCTTCTCTTCGTGTTCTTTTCTATTCTCAGACCACACATCTCACTCATTTTTTTTAACAATATGATCAATTTTACTTGACTACTATGGGATTTTAGGTGTGCGTAAGACTGAATATCATCACCCACCTGTCATCATCTGTAAATATGTGAGTGAGGTCGGTCTGGGAAAATGAAGGTAACAAACTAATTGTCTACTGAAGATTAGTATAATCCGCACACTTCATATAAGATGTGGCATTAAATCTGAACAGTGAGTCTGATAGTTGGACACTATTGTTATCTCTATTTTATGTAGAGACAACTGAACGTTAGAATCAGGCTGAATACCTTTCTAGAAACCACACAGATGATAACTGGCTGACCCGAGATTGAGGCCAGGAGTACCTGCCTTCTCTCTTCTAGGCTGACTCTTCAGTTAGAGAAATCATACTCTAGCCACCAAGTCCATAATTATACCTAGAGCTGTAGAAACAATTTCCTTAATTCATTACACATTTTGCATGTTTTGAAACCAATACTTTAAAATGAATTTGAGCAAGAGCGTTGTGTGCATAAGAAATTCATTCAGGAGGAAAGTACTGAAAGGACTAGTGTTAACATTTGCAACCTACTGGTTGATGATGTCCACACATCTGTTCCTCTAAAGTATAAATGCTAGCTCTGTCCTCACACATGTACTCAGTTTTGTCCATGGGACTTTCTTCCAGAGAACTACGCTAGTGTGTCAGTGTATCCCTACTCCTCCACCGACCTTCCTGTCATCTACCTTTGAGTTGGAGGTAATTCCACACTAAAACATCACTTGAGGGAGTAGGAACAACAACTGAATACAACAAAGAAGCCAGACCATGGACCGTCATTTTTATGGACCCGTGAAACTCATTTTGGAGCAGTTGTTTGAACTGATGACTTGTTTCTATCAAAAATCATCAAACTCTAAAATTTATTTTAAATTTATATGGGTTTCATATATTTAAAATTTTTCATGTTCTTTCTCCCTGCATTTAGCATATGTGAATTTAAGGCTAAATATCTGTCTACTGGGAAAAGTGGTATTTAGTCTTACTTGAAAGAAGGAACATGAGAGGGAGAGAATCCAACTGTAGACAAGTTTCTTAGGTACATAGTTCTGCTAGTCATGTGTGTTTATTGCTTCTCAGTCCTAAAGTATAAAATTAACTGTGCAGAGTCAAAGGAGAACTTGTTTTGTGTATCATGACTTGTAATGATAGTTAGATCGATGGAGTAGTAGATAAAAATACAAATACAAATAAATTCTTTAAAATAAAAATAAATACTTAAAAATTAGTGTCATTGTAGGCTAAATTGAGGGCTTTGTGTAATTATTAAGCTGATATTACTAAAGGCTGAAACAAAAAGAAAATTGCATTATCATTCATAGCTTTCTCCAGTGAAGCAAAGATTTTCCTGACATCTCCATATGACAAGGATATTTTATCTGGCATGTGATGAACAGTATATTTTTTATGAAAGTGAAGTGAAGGCTGGTCTCTTAAGAAATTTTAACATTTTTTTCTTTAATATAATCTGAGGGTATAATGCCCAAATCCAATTCACTGGAAGCAGTTTTATGGATAAATGAGAAAGTATATGTTCAGCACACTCAACTTACTGATAGGTTACCTTAATTGTCAGATAAAGGATGCCCAAAACATGATACATTACCTTGTCCAGCACTTTCCATCCCCATTCACAGGGTGTATGGCTGGATCATAAAATTCTAGTCCACTAAGGCTAAACTGGATTCACATTCATTCCAAAGCAATGCTATTAACCGTCACTGCCAATTGACTCAAAGTGGCAAAAATGAAGCCTGTTTATCATCACAGACTGAATTCCCTTTACATATTATATGTGTCTCTATAAGTATTAACCTAGAGAGAGACTTCAGAACTATCAGTTACTATCAAGAACTTTCCATGAAGGTGAGAGGCAAACAGTTGAAAGGCCTCAAGGACCTGGGCCAGTGTGTGTGCTGCTAATGAAGTCAAGGCCATGTGCATTAATGACCAAAGTCACAGGGGCCAGTATAGTCTTGGGAGAGCTAAGGGACCCATCTAGGCTGTGCATGAAGAGGCCAAGAAGCACCTCTACAGAGCTAGTCAAAATGTTTCTTGAGTGCCAGAAAATGGGGACACAGCATTGAACAGATCGCTAATTGAGGCTCACCCTAATAATAACACAATAATTGCAATTTGTTTAATCAAGTTCACTCTCTTTTCTTTTTTAATTTTTTTCTGTAATATTGATTTTATTTTTTTTTCCTTTATACATATTTGACATCAATTGTGGTCCCCATTTCCCACCATCGTTCCACCCGTGCACCATCACCTCAGTCCCTTGTGCTCTTTCTGCCCTCATCCCATTCCCTCCTCCCACACACACACAAAGTGTTTTTGATTTGTCCTTGTCCTTGTCTTTTTGTTTTTGTTGTGCTGTGTTTTTGTTTTTGTTTTTTTCATTGTTAATATTCTTTTCCTTGGTCCCTTATTTGGTTCCCTTATATTCCTCCTAGGAGTAAAACCATCCAGCATTTTTCTTTTGCCTTCTGACTTATTTCACTGAGCATAATCCCTTCTAGCTCCATCCATGTTTCTACAAATGACTCTGGTTTATCTTTTTTGATTGCTGAATTGTATTCCATTGTGTATATGTACCACATCTTCTTTATCTAGTCATTTATTTCTGGGAATTTAGGTTATTTCAAGGACCTGCCTATTGTAAAGAATGCTGCAATAAACATAGGGGTGCAGGTATTCTTTTGAATTTTGTGTTCTTCAGGTATATTCCTAGGAGTGGGATTGCTCTCTTTTCTTTTTATTGATGCAAAATTTGGCTTATGATGCTGCGTTATGATTCAGAGTTGCAGGATTACCACACCACACCCACCATCAAGCCGTCCATAGTGCTCCACCATAGTCCACTGGACCCCCTCACATCCTGCACTCCCCTGCTAGTAGCCTCAATTTACAGTCAGATTTCTAGGACTTGTTGTTGGTTTGGTTCTATCTGATTCTTCTTTTTGTTGTTGTTTCTCAAAATGCCACATATAAATGAAACTGTCCAGGTTTTTTGTCTCTCTATTCCTGACTTATTTTGCTTAGCAGTTCCATGCATATTGTCATTTTGTTACTTGGTGAAGAAGAAGGAGGGCTGAAGGTGTCCTTACAAATGAACTGAACATCTTCTAGAGTATAAACAAAAGAACAATGATTTCTCTAAAATTATCACCAAAGAAACCTATGCAGTATTTCCAGTTTTTTACACTTCTAAAGTCATCATGTTGATTTAGAAATATAGAAATAGATTGTGGGTAATATAAGTAAATAATATCTTGTTGGCTTAGGACCACAGAAATGCATTGTTTATAACTGGGTCATGAAATAAGACACTACATTACTTAGAAAATAACTGCATATTGATTTATTAAATTTATGATTGAATATTTAATATTCACCATTAAAGGAAATAAAAAATTGACAAATTTTAAGGAATTTCATGTTTGATTAATAATTTCATGATTGTTAGGAGCACCCTATGAAATGTGGTTCCGATGCGCAGTGGCATCAATTTTCCATGAAGTATGAGAAAGCTGCACTGAGAAACTAGCTTACAAGCTGTGTAATCTCAGGCAAATGACTTAACACTCCGTGCCTCCTTTCCTTCACCTGTATAATGGGAGTTTTTGAAACCATAGGATCTACCTTCTTAGAAATATGTTTTAAAGATTAAATTATTTATAGATATAAATGCTTACAATAATATCTGATGCAATTGCAACTAATTATTGCAAGTGTTAGCAATAATTATTTAAGGAAAAGCAGTAGTATGAGAGACTAAAGCTAACATGAACATTCAGAACAAATGACCCCAATGGAAAAAGAAATTTAAAAATAAGAATTTTAAATTAAATAAATTTTCAAAATTAAAATGTAATATTATAAATTGGTATTTTCCACAAAACACTGAGAAGATGTTCCATCTATAAAACAAGAATATGTAATAGGTACAAGTTGTTTAACAAGACAGTAAGAAAAAATATATGGTATGAAAAGTCAAAAAATATATGGTATGAAAAGTCAAAATATATGGTATGAAAAGTAAAGCTAAGACATACAGAGGACAAGTCAGGAGATCCATGACAGATTATCTGCTGTTCAAGAAAACCAGATTTGCCTCTTCCCCTGCCACAGCTAGACTGTATTCCTAAACACCCTTGCAGTTTGGTGTGGCCAAATGTGTACACTGCAATCAGTAGACCCTGCAAAGTAATGAATCCCTCCCAACCCCAACTCTGTCCCCATGCTGAGACATGGCCAGGATTTCACAGCAGCTGGAGATTTGTTTGAGGTTGTGGCAACACAGAAGCTGGAAGTGGGCAGAAATAATGAGAACCTTCAGGGTTGTGTTAAGGAGTTTGAACTTGGCTTTGGAGCTATGGGGATCTACTGAAAAAATTGTTTTGTAAAGAAGAGAATAAAATCAGTAGATGGGCATTTCAGAATATACAATCTTTTGTGTGGGTGAAGAATATCTAAGAGGGTAGGAGAAGTGGGGTGGGAGCAAGGGCTGGAAGCTCTAGATTAATGTAACCACCCAGGAGTAAAGGAAACAGTCTTGTCTTGAGGCAGTGTCCATGGAGTGCAAGGGAAAGAAGATTCCAAAGGAATTTTGGCAGATAGTCAACAATTTCATTGGGTCTGGGGAGTTGAGAAGTCAGGGTGAAAATTAAAGGTGATATAGTGTGATTACATTTGAGGACATATGGCTTTGGAGTTGCTTGTGCTTCATGGTTTCTACTTACTCTGAGTAGTTTGAAGATTGTTATTAATAATCACCGTCACAACCTATAATTTATCTTAAACTATTATCTGTTTCATTTATCCTGCCCTTTGCAGTGCTGTTTTTGAACAGCCTTTTCCCCACATCAAGCAAAAGTGCAGGGAAGACTTATGTCCTCCAGACGGTCCTGGTGCTCCCTCTTTGCACCTTCTCTCTTCTATGTTTTCTTCTCTTTTTGGCCTTTGGGAAAATGCAGTCAACTTATACACTTGACATCTCCTCCACTAGATGGAGAGGTCTTTGATGACAAGGAATTTTTTCATCTTTGTGTTTCTTATTTCTAGCAGAGGGCTACACAATAGATACACAGTAGATGTGTGATGAATGAGCTAATTAATTGGTAAGAATAAGGAGACAGGTGCCATGATTCATGTATTTCATGTATAAAATAGCAAAATATCTACCTCCATTCCAGTGAGAAGAATAAAGGGGGCTGAAAAGCAACATTTGGAAAACCTGACAGCATTGAAAAAGATAATTAAGGTTGAATTAAGAAATATAGGCATACTTCATTTTTTTGAGATCTGCCTTATTCCACTTCACAAGTTTTTTGTTGCTTTTTTGTTTCGTTTGTTTGCTTGTTTCTTGCAAATTAAAGGTTTGTGGCACTCTGCATTGGATAAACCTAGAGATATCACTTTTCCAGTAGCACATATTCCTTTTGTATGTTTGTATCACACTTTAGTAATTCTTGCAACATTTCAAAATTTTAATTATTATTTTATCTCTTACAATGATCTGTTGATGCAACTATTGCAATTGCTTTGGGGCTATTCCTATACAAGATGGTAGACTTAATTGATAAATTTGTATTCTCCTACCGGTCATTCTCTCATTTTTCTCCCTCACCTCAGACCTCCCTGTTCCCTTAGGCACAGTACTGAAATTAATGACCCTACAATTGTCACTAAGTGTTCAAGTGTAAGAAAGAGTCCTATGTCTCCTGTTCTAAAGTAAAAACTAGAAATTATTAAGCTTATTGAGGAAGGCATGTCAAGTGCAAGGTGAAACAGTGCTAATGCAGATGCTACAGCAAATTATCCAGATGTGGCCAAGAGAGTTGATGAAGATGGCTACACTACAGAGTAGATTTTCAGTGGCGATGAACCAGCCTTATCTCATAAGAAATCATCATCATAGATAGTGAGAAATCAATGCCTTACTTCACTGGACTGGCTGACTTGCTTATTAGGGGCTAATGTAGCTGGCGACTTACAGTAGGAGCCAGCGCTCATCTGCCATTCCAGTAAACCTGAGATCCTTAACAATTATACTGAATCTACTCTGCTTAGTCCTAGAGGTGCAACAATAAAGCCTGGAGGATAACATGGTTTACCGCATATTTTAAGTCCGCTAGTGAAAGCTCAGAAGAAAAGATGCCTCTCATAACATGAGGGTCAAACATAGACCTGGTCACTCAGGAGCTCTAATGGACATGAACAGGAGAACAGGAGATTGATGTTTTCATGCCTACTAACAACATTCATTCTGCAGCTCATATATCAAAAGTCATATAGACTTTCAAGTCTTATTATTGGAGACTTTTCATAATGTTATTCCTGCCGTCTATCGTAATTCCTCTGATAAATCTGGGTAAAATCAATTGAAAGAAAGGCTTCTGAAAATGATCCTTAAATCCATTAACAACATTTGGGATTCATGGGAAAATGTCAGAACATCACATTAACAGAGATATGGAAATAGCCAATTCCCATCCTCACAGTGACATTGAAGGGTCCAAGATTTCCAAGGAGGAGGTAAGGGCAGATATGGTGGGAATTGCAAGAGAACTAGGAATAGAAATAAAGCATAAAGATATTAGGAAATTTACTGCCATTTAATCAGAAAATTTAAACAGTTAGGAATTGCTTCTTATGAATGAGCAAAAAAAGTGATTTCTTGAAATGGCATCTATTCTTGGCAGTGCTGTGAGAATTGTTGAAATAACAACAAAAGATTACAAATATGATATAAGTTTAGTTGATAAATGAGTGTGAGGATTTGAGAGGAGTACTAATTTTGAAAGGAGTTCCACTTTATCAAACAATAGCATATGCAATAGAGAAATCATTCATGAAAGGAAAATCTCACTGCAGCAAGCTTCACTCTTGTCTTGTTGAGCAATTACCACAGCCAACCCTCAGCAAACACCACCCTGATCCAGCAGCAGCAATTTCCCCTGCCTTGCTAGCCAGAGTTTTCCAGAATAGTACACAGCAATCTCAAGTGAACAAAACACTCTTATTTACATATTCAAATGGATGAGGGATACCTTAACTCTTAAGCCATGTATAGTTTTTTTCGTATGATGTAGAGTATAAACCTCTAGTTTACCCCATATTATCTCCCAGTTTTCTCAGTATCAAAATCCCAGCTTTCTGTACACTAATAGTGCAGGTAGCTCAAAGAACACATTTCCCAACCTGCAGTGCAGCAATATGTGACCACGTAGATAAATTCTGTAGGATATATGTGAAAAGGTAATGTGGGCCGTTATATGACTTCAAAAAGAACAGATTCAGTTGGGAGATTGGCCCCTTGAACATCCTTTGCTCCTCCTTCTGACCTTGTGCCTGATGGCTGTTTTGGAACAGAAGGCAACCTTAAATTTAGAGTGCATCTCTGGAGAGGAAGTGCATAAATACAGTATGCACCAGAGTCTCTGGCCGACAGAACCAAAATATCGGCTCTGAACTACAGAGCTCCGCTGACTTTTCTTGAGAAAATTACATCTTTTTGCTCAGTCCACCATCATTTGGGGTTTTTCATTACAAATAACCAAACTTAATACTCTCTAGCATGGCTTGCCAGTTTACATCCGCACGGTCATATTTTCAGTAGGATTAACTGCAAGACAAACCCATCTCTATCATGAGAATATTAGTCATATACTCAGTATCACGTTCAAGTGTTGTTATACTACAATTTCCCATTTCCACTATGGTGAGGAGAGGAAGGAAAGAAAGGAGCAAACAGAAGAGAAAACCCTATTCTGCCATTGTGTGTTATTATCTGTGACCTCCCGTAGACCATTAAGGAAGGACCCCACCATAAATGAAGTTGAGAAAGAATTGGTGGATATCACTCCCTTCCTATTTCCTGTAACGAGACTCATCCACATCTGCGCCTCCACTCCTGCCCTGGAATAACCCTGTTTCCCATTTTGCACACTGGTTTAAAATCAGAAAAGTAAAACAGAATCTCAAAAAAGCAGCATGTTGAGAACCTCTACCACCTGAATAAAAAGCATATGGTAATTTATAGAAATTGTGATCATTATTTTTCTGGTTTTGGTTTGTCTGCCTTTCACAGAGTAAGAATAAAAGACTTTCACAGAACAATTCAGAAAGTTGGAAAATGCTAGGTATGAAAAATTATTTTCATTTTTGGACAGATGTGATCTATCTTCAGAAGCTATTTTTAATCCAACAGCTGTACCTGTCTTTGAGAAACTTGATTTTTTTTAAATTAAAGCACAAGGAAAGATGTTAGAGCTTTCTATATAGAGTCTGTAGTAATTCTTTTGCTGCATGGATTTAAAAATATTAATATGTAAATACCTTCTCAAGATAGGTATTATAGTTTAATTATATTTGAAAAAATATAACTAGGTGTGTAATTTTTGTAAAGACAAGTTTATATCTTCATTTTACAGAGTAGCTGGACATAAACTGTTGTAGCAAAGTTCATGGATACAGCAAAAACCCACCCTTCCATGAACTAGTCAGAAAAATTCTCCAATAAGAATTTTGATAATTTAAACTAGAACTCAGCTTATATTTAAATTGCACAATCATTAAACAATTCACAAATTTAATAATTATATTCAAGATGAGACTATATATGAAATATATATATGAAATACTTAATTTTTTTCAATCACCTTACAAATGTTAGGATTTATAATTTATTAATAATGTAATAACATTAATTACAACATATTACTCATCAAGTTCAGAGATCCCAAGTTAGTAACTGAGTTCAAAATTGACACGTGGATTTTGTTTGCGGTTTTCTGAGTTTAAATTTGTTTTTAACATTTAAAAATCAAGAGATTTGGGGCCTCCCTGGTGACACAGTGGGTTAAGCAACACACTATGAAGCAGACCACAGCCACTGCAGCGCTAGTTCATTCCCTGCCTCTGGCCAGGGAGGGGACCCACATGGCGCAGCAGACCTCTCCTGCCTCACCCGCTGCTCCCCTTAGTGTATTTCAGTTAATCTGCCTGTTCTGTTCCCCACTTTGTCTTTGGTGGATCCCCTCACCCCTACCCCAGTACTTGTATGCATACATAAATAAATCTTTAGAAAGAAATAAAAAGAGATTTAACAGCAAAAGGAAAGGAGAATTCCATTCTTTTTTTTTTTTAAACTTCAAAGATGTGACAACATAGGGACCATAGTCTTAGATGACAATAAAGGCAAGTCAATTTTGAGGTACTCCCTAGAGACAGAAAGCCATACTCTGCTTTGTCACTGTTCCCAACTGACTTGCTTCCTTCAGTTATTACAATTAAAGTCCCAGGTTTAACTTAAGCAATATGTATCAAAAGTAATAAAACTGTATTCATTTAAAAAGAAAAAAGGGTACTACTGAAACACAAATGGGTGGAGCAGCCCCCGCAGAGGAAATCCCCAGCAGGACTTGTTCATGAGGACCGATTTATGTGATAATTAAGCAAGTCAATAGTCAAATTTTCCAGATTTGAATTTTTAGCTTACCACTATCAGAAAAAGCAGCAAAAAGGGGAGAACTATAAAGTGAATTCTTCCAAAGTATTTCCTAAGTGAATGTTGACTGAAATCCATAGGTTTATGCAATAAGTATATTTAAATCTTGGAGAGAAGTTGTCATGTAATGATGGAAAAGCAAACCAACACACAAACACAGAATATCTATCCTTACTATAAAAATATGTGTTCCCATGATTGGTCATATACTGAGCACATTGCGTGAGCCAGGTGCTATGCTGAAATGTGTTATTCCATTTATCCCTCAGCAGAGCCCTATTACAATGCAACTTTCTATGGTTGTTTTTTTTTTTTAATAGAATGATGCATTGCCAGCACTCACTTGCATTTCATAGTAGAAGGAAAACAGGAAGTGTTCCATCCAAGATTATGACATGGGAAGATCCTCTTCTCACCTCCTCCCATGAATACACTGAATTTACAGCCTGGAGTAGTACTTTTAGAGTGGAGCTCTTCTCATCAAATGAAATAAGTCAGAAAGAGAAAGCCAATAGAATTTCACCCATTGTGGAATGTTAAAATAAAAGGAAAAAAAATTAAAACAAACCCTTAGACTCTAACAGAATATTGTTTACCAGAGGAGAAAAAGGGGAGGGAGTGGATAAGGGAGACCAGTTGTTTAGTGGTAAATGGTGACTAGACATTTGGTGGTGTGCATGATGTGTGTGAACAGTCGCTGAGAGGAGAAATTGTACTCTGGATGCTGATACAGTTTGTACACTGTTACCATAGTAAAAAGAAAAATAAACGTATCAGTCTTTTCAAACCTGACTGCACATCAGAAACCTCAAGGAATGGGGTTTCTGAATCACCTGCTCTACAGGTGGGTTCCTGGACATCAGAGCTGAAAATGAACACTAGACAAAGTTACTAGTTACCTTGAGACACAGCCAGGGTGGAGAACTACTGGAACATATCAGATAGAAGAAACTGGACTGCAGAGGCTTTAAGACTCCCTGATGCCAGTGAGCAAATGACTGTCGTAGACTGGCACGGAAAAAACAAGATTTGCTCTCTGGGTGGCTAAGTGGGGAATCAAAGGTAGACATGAAAGGCAGAGGAGCACTGATAGTCACAGCAACCCGGAGGGAGGGAAGGATAGAGTCTTAAAATGAATAACTATGTGTTGAATGAATAATTGAATCAAGGAAATATGTGGGGGGGGGTGGGACCTGGAAGACTAGTGACTATAGAATATGGCATCATCATCTGCAAAATGGAACTTCAGAAAACCAATGTTTACAGAAAAAAATGTGAACCCAGCTTTAGACGTTCTAAGTCTGATGTTCAAGTAAATAGACATGATACTAGAGATTCAAGTCTTTGACGAGTCCGTCTGTATACAAAGAAAGATTAGAGGGCCTTTAGGGTTCTGTAAGTTCCATTACCCACTCCTCTTTCATTTTTAGGTGCCCATGACACTAAAATCTGCATTATGCTTCCTACAGGCTAACTCTACTCTGAGAACTACTGAATGCCACTAGAGTTTCTGCTGTCTACTCCAGAGAATTCCTTATTGGATGACAAAGACACTAAGAACAGTAAGTCTTGGTGGAGAAGCAAAGTGGGAAGAAGGGAGCCAATGAACCGCATGTATCATAAATTAAAACAGAAAAGGATTAAGAGTATGGGGGCTGTAGATCTAGGTTTCCAAGCAAACTTCCAGTTTCCCACTATGCCTCTCCAGTCCAGCACATCAAGCGCATGTGCACACTCACCCCAGAAGGCAAATATGTGCCCAAAGAAACTGTTGAGTAAATTCCCACTGACTGACTTTTTTTGGACCATAATATAGAGAGAAATGCTTCAGGGGAAAAGTAAGTGCACAATCAGAAGTCAGTGCTATGTCCTATTTCTCCTATCTCAGTGCAAACATTTTAACTTTAAAATCTTGCTCCCAAAATGTAGATTGAGTCTTAGTGATGCATTTCTAGTTACATTGGTGAAAGATAAAAATTTGATATGCACTGCTTTTATATACTATGTAGTAAAATTAATAGAAATACCCACTTTTTGGTGACTTTGTTTTTTCATACTATGATTCAGTGAATGTATACTGGTAGCTTAATTCCTGTATGCTTCAGGGCTAAAAATAGAGTGTGAACATTTATTGAGGGCTGGACTAGACAATGATAACATGTAGGTGAAGAATAGGGTAATTAACATGGCAAAAAGGAGGAGTGATACCTGAGGAGGAGAAGGAGCAGGAGGGAATTTCTTCTAGCTTTTAAGTTGTTTTTCTTTAAAGACTTATTTTACTTATTTATGCATACTAGAGCTGGGGTACAGGCCAGAGGTATAGGGAGATGAGAGGATTCACCAGAGGCAGAGTGGAGTATAGAACAGGAAGAGTGACTGAAATATAACGCTGAGGGGGGTGCATGTTTGCACCATGGGAGTCAGCTCTCTGGCTGGGGCTCAAACTCGTGCTGCAGTGGCTGCCCGTACCTTCATAGTGCTGTGGTTTAGTCCCTTACACTACCAGGAAGGCCTTCACTTTTAAGTTTTTAGTCTACCTACTTTATCTCTCATAGCCAGGAAATATTAAAAAATGTGACTCATAAAATACCAATCCCCTAAAAAACCCTAAACTCATAGGAAAAGAGGTCAGACTTGCAGTTACCAAAGGGGAAGTGAGGAAAAATGGGGAAGTGGCCTAAAAAGGGTACAAAATTCTAGTAGTAAGTAAGGACCAGGGGTGATATACAACATGATAAGTACAGCTAACCCTGCTGCATGCTAAATAAAATTATTTAGAGACTAAACCCTAAGAGTTATCATCACAGGAGGAAAAAATTTTCCCTTTTTTAATTTTTATTGTATCTTTATGAGAGATGGATGTCAGTTGAACCAGTTGTAGTAGTTATTTCAGAATATATGTAAATCAGGTCATCATGATACATGCCTTAAATGTATACAGCAATGTATGTCAGTTGTTTTTCAATAAAACTGGAAAAAATATTAATACCACAAAAAGAATATCACCTCAAGGCCTCTGATCCTTTAGTTATGGAAGAAACAGCATCTGAAACAGAAGCCACTAGCAACTCAGAAATACAAAGCTACTACCTCTTTAAACTCAACATGAACAGTAAGCATATGATCCATATAAGATTTATTTAGGTATGACATTTCCTTAACCTACTAATAATCCTTGAAAATATATAGCTTCTGTGGACTCCTCAGTATTTATCCTGAATATTCTATGCTATGATTCACTTAAATCATTCTCCAGTACTACTGTCAGCCTATCAAGTTCTTTGCATGGTCTGTCTCCCTTCAAACCCCATTACCAAATACTTCATGATCTTCTCTCTAGGGTGAAACAGCCCTGGCAACCATACAAACTGTTAATACACCCACATGGCACCTTAGTGCACAGCATGTGAACACATTTGTGACATTGGCAGAGCTAATGGCGACTTCCAGTGTCTGCTTCCTGCTCCCTATTCTCTTGTGAATTTTCTCCTGACCCATGATATCCCTCTGGCAGCCCCTTTGCCTTCCTGTATTCTTTCTCTCTGCTAAGATACAACAGATTTGTATCATCTTGTCTTTGACAGGAACACTTTCACACAAAGTGCCACTTCTTTCATGTATTTCCATTAAATGTCTGTGTGAATCAGTATCTACTTGATTTTGTTTTCTACTTAGAGTGGAAAGAGTTCCTGAGCTCAACGTGAAGTACCTTTCAATGCCTCGAAGACAAATCTGCTTGAGATATTAAACTACTTAAAGTAGAAGAAAATCACAAAAGAAATTTGATCCTTGAGCCAGTACTTTCTTTTCTTTTTTCTCTCATCTCTTCATTTCATCATCCTCTTCCCGTTCCTCTGCCCAAGGCTGACCAGGCGATCTGGACCCAAAGCCCACAGTCTGCACCTTCTCTGGCTCTCCCACCGAGAACGGGTGATTATGTACCAGTGAGGGGTCTGCTGGAATCACTTGGGAAGCTTTTATCAAACAACCATGTTCTTCCAGTGCATTCCCTCACTTTCCTGTATTCCATTGGGCCTCTCTAAGTCTTACCCCTCCCAGCCCTAGGAAGAGCCAGTGCAAATACCTCGTTGGGAGAGGAAAGGCAGATGAGCTGGTGGGGGCTGTCCCAGGACTGCCAGGTAATCATTCCAGAACACTGCAGAGGATAACCCCTAGTCTACCGGCCTCAAAAGTGAGTCTCTAGACACTGAAGACAGTTACTGAAATGAGCAGGTTCTTCACACAACTCAAAGGAGAGATAGAGCTAGAGGCCTGGCATTGCAAAGAGGCATCAACAAACCGCTGAGCCGTGGAGTGGGCACTATTCCAAGTGTTACCATGTTTGGTTATCAATATGACAAAGGCAATAAACACCACAGTGCATCAATAAAATGTGTTAATACAGAAACACATATAGTTGCTGATGAACAAAGTACCAAAAAAAGACTAAAGTTTGACTATTTTAAAGTAGTCTGGAAATGGGAGCAAGGTAGCATACAGTTTTGAGACCCCTAAACTCCCCATAAAAACAAAGAAACTAGGATGCAAGGGCAGATTACATCTACACTAAAATATATGACTATGAACCCAGACACAGTGGGTTAGAATAAATTACTGGCGATAGGAAGACCTGCATAGTTTTAGCAGATATGCAAGATAAAGCGAGAAGAAGGTAGAAGCACTTCGGACGGTTCTGAGAAGCCAGAGACAAGCTGGCTCTAAGTTAGGGGTGAACTGGTTCTAATTTGTGCATGAATGCAAAAAAAAAAAAATCCCTGATAAGTTAGATTATGCTGGAGCAGCCTGGGTACCATGTACTTAAATACAACCCTTCCAGACATCTGCTCTAAGGCACTGCAGATGTTCCCTCTAAAACAAAGCCTCACATTGAGGAAGAACCACTGGAACTGGAATTCAAATTGAACAGAATAGGGCCTCCCCTGGTGGCGCAGTGGGTTAAGCAACGCACTATGAAGCAAATCGCAGCCACTGCAGCACGAGTTCGATCCCTGCTGCCAGCCAGGGTGGGGACCCACATGGTGTGGCAGACCTCTCCTGCTGTGCCCGCTGCTCCCCTCAGCAGTGTACTTCTGTTGATCTGCCTGTTCTGCTCCCTGCTCTCTGTGGTGAATCCTCTCACCCCCCCACACCTCTGGCCTGTGCCCCAGTGCTTGTATGCATAAATAAATAAATCTTTAAAAAAAAAAAAAATTGAACAGAATAGGGAAGATCCAGAACGAAGTGTGGGATGGGGAGAGAGCCAGCAGATATCGTCACAATAAGGCCGTTATTTGTAAACCCTGAAGCTAGGAAGCTCTCCTAATCCACCCTTCCCTTCTAAGAGTACAGGAAAACTAAAGTTAGTTACAAATTAGTAAAGACAAAAGTTGCTGTCAAAATTCTCATAAGAAAAAGTAAAGTAAGATCTACAAAATTGTCTCTACTGAAAATAAAAGCATGCCTAGACAAACAAAATTAGAAATGTATAATATTTCCAGCCAAAAGACAAACAAATTTTAAAAAGGCACAAACTTTGAAAGAACAGCATAATCTGGATTTGGGGGGGGTGGGGGATAACAAAAATAAGGTAATTAGGAAAACAAAAACTTAAAAGGGAGATTTTAACATTTAGGAAAATATTAGAGAAAAAGAAAAATTTGTTTCTACATTTTAGGCTAAATAAGATGAAACGCCAGAAAAATTCCTTAAGTTAAAGAGAAGAAGAAACAGTAATATTTTAAGAATAAATAAATGATGGATGCAGATATGTGGGGGAGAGAAAGAGATACTTAGGCAATAGACCTAAAATATATACACTTTTCTTCACTTGGAACAATATATGTGTATATATAATGTATGTGTATATATGTATGTAGATGATTATTTAAAGTGTAGAAAAGCTTGACGATTATGCTACTGTTTTTCTAATCAAGGAGAAGAAAGATAAAAATAATTTGTGTATTAGTTTTATATATTTATATATAAGTATATATTAATAATGGAAGTATAAATCACAGCATTTAAAAATCTTCCCTAATAATAAAGAAAGGGAATGAGACAAAGAAAATAGGGATATAAACCAGATTTGGTTTTAATATTTAACTTGGAGTCCTACAACACTTTACATAATTTTAAAACAAAATTAAATCTAAAATAAAGAAATTTCTAGGCATCAACAGCAAAATGGGACCATTAAGCCAGTGTAACCAGTAGGTGGCGTAACAACACTAAAAGGAGTCTTCCAAGCAACTTTAAAATAGTGATTTGACCGTTCATCCTAAGTGGAGTAAGAGGGAAAAACAACTGCAAAGAAGCTTAACCGTTTCTCTAATTATTTTTTGTTAGAGGTAGTGTTGATATTTATTTTGAGACTGCTACGTGAGTGTGCTGTGGATAAAGTGAGTAATTACCCTCATGTCATTAAAAACTGAATACTTGACATAGGAAAAGGACATAGAATTAAAAAGAAAATCCTTTGCTGTTAATTTGAATAGGAAGAATCATCATGAGTTTGTGATCAACATTACGTTATTAAATTAAATTTTCCTGACCTTTGCTCTCTGAAAAGACTTAGGAACAGTCCTCAGTTCCCTACACTGAGCTAATGGTCTCCACATACCATTTTCTACTAAAGGGAGAGATGGGTTCTTTAAAGACATAAATAACACATTGGATCAAAGGAAATCAAAGACTATTTTGGTGACATCAAAATTCTGGTATCAAGTTAAAAAGACTCCCAAGACCAGAGACAGGAATATTTGAGTAATAATAAATGTAGTAACTACAAGGGATTGAAATACAATGGAATCAAATATATTAAAATTCATGAATTCCTAATGACATTGTTAAAATTTAATACCATTGATCATCTTAGAAAATTTGAGGAACTCAAAATCAATTGTCAACTAGTAAATAAAAGAGCAAGTATTTATTCTTCCTCTGCATACAATCTATTACAAATAACCAAGTGGTTGACGAGCTGTTTCTTCTTGTACAAGTAATTCCATTTAAAAATGAAGGAAGGGGCCTCTCTGGTGGCGCAGTGGGTTAAGCAACACACTATGAAGCAAACTGCAGTCACTGCAGCATGAGTTCGATCCCTGCTACCTGCCAGGGAGGGGCCCCATATGGGACCCACATGGCGCAGCAGACCTCTCCTGCCTTGCCCGCTGCTCCCCTCAGCAGTGTGTTTCAGTCAGTCTGCCTGTTCTGCTCCCCATTCTGTCTGGTGAATCCTCTCACCTCCCATGTCTCTGGCCTGTACCCCAGCTCTTGTATGCATAAATAAATAAATCTTTAAAATATGAAAAAATAAAAATGAAGGAAAATTAAAGTTCCAGTGTCACCATTTTACAATCTTAAATGAGTTATTGGATGTACACAGTAGTAATCAATGTCTGTCAGTGTCACAAAAGAAAAGGCACTAGATACGTCCTTCTGAATAGAACTGTATGCCACCACATATGGCACATTTTTGCCAAAAACTGAACTTGGTCTATAGCATCCTTAAGTCTGCATTATAAAGTGCTAGCCACATGTGGCTATTGAGTGTTTGAAATATAACTGGGCAAGTTTGTGCTTTAAGTATAAAATATACACCAGATTGCAGAAACCTTATATGAAAAAAAGAATACAAACTATCGAAATAATTTTAATACTAACTATGAGCTAAAATAATATTAGCATCTATTGGGTTAATATAATACAATTAAAACTAAATTCAGCTGTTTTTTTAATTTTATAAAATGTAAAATAATATTTATATTTATTTTTTATTTTACATCACAGTTCACTTTTGTACAATGTATGCGTGTATGTTTTCTCCTTTCTGGGGTATTCCTCGTAAAATTCCTACCACCAGTTCACCCATGCACCATCACCATAGTCCCTTGTGCTCTTCTCTCCCCTGTTTTGATCCTGCTCCCTTCCACTCCCCTGCAGAATGGCTCTGATTTATAGTTGCCTGATAATTTTTGTTCACCTTTACTGTTTATTTTTCCTGACCCCTTGTTTGGTTCCCCTATATTTACATTTCTATTTGGACACTACTGCACCTTTTCTAACTAATTTTTGGGAAATCTGTGAAATTATAGATTTGATATCTCAGTTACTTTTCTACTACTGCTCATAAAAATAAGTGCATTATCTTTGCATTGCCTAAGATAATTTATTTTATCAACAGTGGTATATAAACTACATTCTGGGAAATAACTGATATACAACTTGCATCTTCTGAAATTTTCAAATTTTAACTAACTTATGTCAGTTTTATAAAGTAAATATTTAATTATTATTTCCATACTATTAGAAAGCCTTTGTTTAAGTCATATAATCTAAAGTTCCAAATAGCATTCCTGCATCTCATCAGAATAAATTTATTTTAAATTAACTTTCTTGTTTAAAATAGAACACAAAATTAAATTAGATATGTAAAATTTTATAATCGTCTTTGTTTTCTCTTCCATCTTTACTATTTTCCCTACATTAGAGATCAGATATATCCATTATGTCAGGAACATAAAAAGTATTAAATTAAGTTTACTCAGATTTCAATTTTTGCTTTGATATATCTTACACATATAAAATAATTGGCACCAAATAGTATGAAGTAATTTGTCTCTCATTTCATTAAATTGAAAAATTAATAATGCTATAAATTTTTACTTCTATTATAAACCTGTGAAAAAAATTGTGAGTTTAATATGCCTATTAAATAATTAGTAACCAACCAACAGAAAGATATCTTACACACACACATAGCAATACACTGATAAATACAGTACATCCATTAAAAATAAATTTTAGAATTTTTTTCTTTCCTCATATTGCAACTAAGCCAACAAACACTAGGGGGCAATGCTGTTAACACAAAGATCTCATGAGGCTTGGAAAGGCATTCTCTAAACTATCAACCCATGATATAGTAGATAAAGTCTAGTAGAAATGAAATAATTTGTTTCATATTCCTTTTCCAAATTTACATGTATCATATACATATTAATCATAATCATATACATATTAATCATAATATCTTGTAAAATATACATTACAGGCCTCCCTGGTGATGCAAGCACTGTGACTATTGGTGGCCACTGCAGCACTAATTAGATTCTGGGCAAGGGATCTAACCCACAGGGCGCAGCAGACCTCTCCTGCCTCGCCCGCTGCTCCCCTCAGCAGTGTGTTTCAGTAGACCCACCTTTTCTGCTCCCTACTTGGTGTCTTGTGAATCCTCTAACCCCCTGCACCTCTGGCCTGTACCCCAGACTTTACTCAAACCCTGAGTTCTTTTAGATTGGTAATAATCTCAGGGACATTCTCAATTCAATTCAACTGAGTTGAATTCCTAGTCAGTAAGAGTATATGAATGAATCCATAATGCCACATACTACCTACAAAAAGAATAGGGTCAAAACTAAAGAAAAATCAAAAGATATGAAAACCTTTCATATTTTCCACATTCTATTTTTGTCTGTTTTAATTGCATATAAATCTTATGAGCAATGACTATAGAAAATTTTGTAGAGTATACATGATATAAGATGAGCATTTTCATTTTAGACTCAGATTTAAAAAGGCACTCTGAGTTCCAATGCCTTTTTTACTGTGAATTTTCTAATGTTCAAGAAACAAATCAATTTTTTCTTTTAGAATAATAGAAATTAAATGTGCTATACTCTGACTTGTGGGTCTAGTCTACTTAAATGTTAATAAATCATTTTTAAAGAGTTCAGATTTCATTTTGAACAATTCTTGAAATCTGTTTGGAATGTATAATTTAGCAGCAGGTAGTTCAGGAGATAATAAAAGTGCATGATTAATATTATTAATCCTAGTCAATTTTGACTCATTTCTTCAGATTCTCTTTTTTTTTTTTTTTTTTTTTTTTACTTTGAAATTGCATCTAGAATTTTTGCAGTCTGTTTTGGGATTTATAACCAATAAATGGTTTGTCCTTCTCCATAGTAGCAATCATCTAGCTTTTTGAAACTAGAAATCACAGCTCATTATCAGGTTTGAGATATTTTTTTGTCTCACGTATCAATTAGAACCCCATGGAAAAGAGACCTCACTTCAAAGAGTTGGAATGAGAATTCAAAAAGGGACTATCATACAGAGCAACAAGAGGACTAGGAAAATGCAAGCAGAGGGATCGAGTTACCCAAAAATAAACACAGTGGGAAGTAGTCCACATCCTAGACCTGACATAACCCAAAAGGGAATTAGCACCTCCTGGGTCTGTTGAAACCTGTGGGAGCCGCAGCAGTGGACCTGTGGAGAGTGTGTCGGGCTAGAGGGACCAGTGCTGGACAAGTATGCTGGGAAGAATTGGGGCAAGAGATTCATAGCTCTTTGTCCCCCGATGTCTACCCTCAGGCCAGCGATTCCCTTGGCCATCCAGAGACTGGCAGGCAAGGGGAAAGGTGCCCACAGCAAATGGACACTAACAGGGCCACTGAATGTGCTGGCTCTGAAGATAACCTTACTGTTGGGAGTTGTCTACCTGGTTCCCTCGTTAGCTTCTTACTTCACTCACCACATTCTTACCAAACCAGTGGGGAAAATGATATTTATTTTTTAAAAAAAGATTTATTTATGTATACAAGAACTGGGGTACAGGCCAGAGGTGGGGGTGTGAGAGGATTCACCAGAGACAGAGTGGGGAACAAAACAGGCTGATTGGCTTAAATACACTGCTGAGGGGAGCAGCGTGCTACACAGGAGAGGTCTGCTGCGCGGTGTGGGTCACCGCCCTGGCCGGCGGCAGGGATCGAACTCGTGCTGCAGTGGCTGCGGTTTGCTTCACAGTGCGTTGCTTAACCCACTGCGCCGCCAGAGAGGCCCGGAAATGATATTTAAGGAAATGTTTCCTGACAAATGGCAGGCTTCAGATGGAGGCTTTTAATTCCTTACCTCATGTATCTTGTCTCTTATGTGACTTGAGAGGAAGCGTTTCTGTTTTATGAAAGTCTGGAACTTGTTCTTCTCAAGGTCTCCGCATGACAGGCTTTTGAGTACATTCATTGTGTTAGTGCTTGAGTGCGTGCCTTTGGAGGGCTCTGTCTGTGGTCCTGCAGAAAGGGAGCCTGAATTCACTGCCGCCAGCGCCTCCAAGGAGCCCCACTAAAAGCCCAGCTAACAGTCACTCCCAGCCAGACCACTGCAACTGCGCCTTCTTGTTTGATTAATTTAATTTTCCCTTCCCTGGTTTTATTCTACTTGAACTTCCCGTGAACACAGATTCAACTCCAGCGTAATTCAAATGTGAAACATGTTATTTCAGAAAATACTGTGCTGTCTGTACCCCACCCCACCTCCCCTTTCTGATTTTTACTGAAAGAGAAGGGAATGTGGATGGTTTCATTCTAATTACACCATCATTAAATGACTAATGATTTTGTCACAAATGTATGGGCAAAGCTCTGTAAGAAAGCAATGATTAGAACCAATGCCTTTCTTTCAAAAAGCATATTCTGCCCTGAAATTTAATCACTAAGTCAAATTTTATTGTTTTTTTTTTTTTTGTTGTTGTTGTTGTTGTTTTGCTTTCCTAAGAATTCTCTCCATTATTGAAAGGAAACCTTACCTTGTCTCCAAACTCCCTTTCCTTCTCCAGCACTGAATTTCATTCTTTTTCCCATTTCTGTTGTATACTAAGTGGTTTTGTATATGGTTTTTTTCACAATCAGGTTTTGTCCCTTTCACAATCAGGTTTTGTCTTTTTCTTCTTCCATTCACTTCTGGAGGTTAATCTTTGGCAAAAATGCAAACAAATGAAATGAGTTTGTACATTTCTGCTAAGGGTTAGGCTATTTAGTGCTCTTTTGCAGCCTGCCTGTGCACAACCCAATCACAAATGAACTTGATTATCTTCTTAACTGTTTTGAGAAAAATGAAAATGAACTCTACGACCTGCTTTTGGACAGACTTAAAATGGCTGGGTTATCTTGTGAATTACCAGGGTATACTTTCTCACATCTTTTACAGATAGGTCTTAAAGTCTTCCTGGGAACATTGTCAGCTTGATAGTTATTATGAAGAAATTTCAATTCTTTTAAAATTATTTGTGCATTTACCAGTATTTAGAGTTCAGTTCATTTGTACAGCTTGTACAAGTTGCTCACATTGAGACCTAATTTAATAGGTAGTATTTATAAGAATTTTTAGTTTTGAAGAAAATGAGAGAAAAGCTAACATATTTGGGCCTTTACAAAAAAATCTATAAACTATAAAATTTCAAAGGGGCAAACGAGTTCCCAGATTTCCCTGCTTTGAAAAACAGTTTTCCTGCTCAAGAACTCTTTCCCCAAAATGCTTTCAATCATCAAAGTAAAGAAAACCAAACCAAGGAGGTAAAGCAATAGTATAGGAACTTTTTAATGAACCTTTTAAAGACATATTGAGAGAAATTGTAGATAGTTAAAAAAAAAAATTGTGCTGTCTTATTAAGCTAAACTTATCCTGTTTATTGTGGAACTGCATGACTGGGTTAACCTTCAGGAGAGAGGAGTGCTCTGTGACTTAGCAGCCTGGTCTCTGGAGATAAAAATCTCTTCAACTTGTCTTCCTAGAAATATCACGATGAAGTGCATTTTTTTATAGTCTTCCAGATAGAAAGTATGTCAAGGAATGACCAAAAAAAAATTAAAGTAGTTAGTTATAATGAGACAACCAACAGCTACACTGAAAATGTCCATCTATAATTCAGCTTTCTCTGTGTGGGGTAAGGGTTGGACAAGCTGTTAGAGCTCTCATCTGTAGGGTAGATGCAGAATTAGCATACTAAAGCAGCAGTATGCGGAAATGTGCACTGTGTGTTCTTAACGGTCTCAGCCCCAACAGGTATAGCTCTGGGGAAATACAACAAAATGTAGCTTACTTATTTTCCCAGCTGCTTGGGGTGTAGGCATCCGGGAAAGACCCCGCACTGCTCTGGGTGTTCAGACACATTGGCTCTACAAGTTGGCCGAGGTGTCCATGCTCTATGTGATTTCCAAGCCCCTGACCTGCAAATTCTCACTCTCCCACTGGCCAAAGCTGGAAATTCCCTCAACAGAGCTTCCTCCCTACTGAAGGCTCTAAATCCCAATATAGGAGTCGGGTCTATTCCCTTTCTTGTCAACTCTATTACCCCCACCAAAATAGAGCAGGAGAGAGGGAGAGACACAGGTACACATATATATGGATCTTATTTAACTCTAGTAATCTGAATATTTTTTGAGATTCAGGTAAAAAACATAAAACCTCAGAATGGACGGAGGCCTCTAGAGATGCAGGAAGATGTTTTTAAAACAAATATCAGGAGTATAACCAGTCAAAGCATACTTCTGGAATCAGCAGAACAGAAGGTTTACCGTCTAGATGGATGGCTAAGGCTGTGTAGAGCTCATTTGTCCACCCACACTTCCTGTTTGATTCATTTATCGTCCCTTGCAAACTCCCAAACAGCTTCCATGTGGATGCCCCCGGTGGAGAGTGCATTTCCTTCCACTGACATTGGCTGCTTATCAGCTCCATTTCTGACCAGAGAAGCGGCAGGAATCAGTGTAGATCCTCTCCCATGTGTTCCCAAAATTGAACACAGAACCCTCAGAATCTTCTCCTCTCATACAGCTTTGCTCTCTCCTCTGACATAGCTTCTAGTTCCCACCTCCAATGGACACAGATTAGACAGTGCCTTCCCCCAGCAGGGAGCTGAGCTTCTCTGACCCAGGGAAGTCTGATCCCCTCCCAAGTTACAGTTTGATGGGACCCAGAAGCACCAGAACATACAAGAGTCTAAGAAATGCTACAGAGGACAGTGGGTGGGGCAAGCAGGGAGCCACGATCTCTTCCATAAACTCAAAGGAAAAGGACAGTGATGAGGAATTTCATGTTCATATTTTTATCTAGTTGTTTATCCCAGTTAAGCCATGACAGAAACGGGGGCTCTGGAAATCCCCAAGTACTTTTATAGCTACTCTGACCCATGCCCATGGGCTGATATAAGAAACGAATTTCCAAGTTGTGGTTGAAAGTGAAGAAATAGGGACCTCCCTGGTGGCACAGAGGGTTAAGTCTCAGCACTATGAAGCTATCTGCAGCCACTGCAGCACGAGTCCAATCCTCGAGCAGGGAGTTGACCCTCATGGCGCAGCAGACCTCTCCTGCTTCACCTGCTACTCCCCTCAGCAGTGTATTTCAGTCCATCTGCCTGTTCTGCTCCCCACTCTGTCTCTGGTGAATCCTCTCACCCCCTGCACCTCTGGCCTACACCCCAGCTTTTGTATGCACAAATAAATAAAATCTTTTTTAAAAAAAGTGAAGAAACAAATGGTATAAGTCATAGAGGACATACATACACAGTTGCAACTGTATTAGTCTAATGAAATCCTGGTGTTAAAAACAAAATGCTCTTAAAATTAAGTCTAGAAATCTGTAATTATAATGCATAAGAATATCTTGATTTATATTTCATTAAATACTCATTTTCGGATTATAACCTTTGAATAAATTATGACTTCTAATGTATCTAAGGAAATTATAAACGTGAAAATAAATATATCTGAACTTACTCTTAAAACCTTAATGGTTATTGTAATAATTATAATACTAGTTCATACTGTTGTTCTAGGGATTGAGTTTAACTATGTATAAATTACTTGAGACAATGCCTGGAAGAATTGGCTCAAATAAGTATGATATCATTATACAGGTGTAATATTTTTGTAATTATGGGTATAATTGAATTTTAGAATAAGATGAAAGAGCAGCAGTCATTGAAGCCAGTGGTTTTCAACTTTTTTCAACAACAAAATCCATTTTTCAGAATCCTTTCTTCAAACAAAACAGGTAGAGTAGACCCCAGTGAGTAGGTCTAGTACGATGGAACCTCTGCTTGAAGTGGGGCCCAAATTCCCAGCTGTCTCCCCTGAAAGCAACTCCAGAAATGCATCTGAAAACTAAGCCAGGTCACCCACCATTTCACAGAGGAGGAAAGTGGCCCTCTGGAAGTAAGTGTTCTCATTCTCAAAGCAGGATACAGTCATTTTCCAGAGCAGCTAATTGCTAATCTACCCCCAAAACAAATGCTCTTATAGAGCGGGTACTGCAAGTATTTTACCAGTAACCAGTCAGAATGCCTGCCCAGCCAGTCCCTGGTGCCCTTGGTCCCGCAGATGTCTGACATTAACTTGTTAGTTGCTAAATCCAAGCACATTTTTGTGGGAAGCAGGGCATGATAGGGAAAGGGCTAGGCAGCTGGGGGGGCTGACAACCATATAAGAGTGATTTTAACAATTGATGATTTCGACAATGTACACACACACCATGTCAGCTCTAGGCATCTGAGATGTCCTCAGCAGCCTGGAAAATAACCCACATCACATGGAAACCATGCAGAGAATAGCCGTACTGTAAATGGGGACTCCAGAGACCCAGAACTATCTCTTCTCATTTGGTCTTTCTAGAAATTAAAGTTGTGTTCTCCTCTGGCCTTTTCAAAAATATTTAGGCATTTTTTTTTTGTCTTCCGATAGAAAGAACTGATGATGTCCACCATTTTTTAAAGAAGGTAACAGTACAAATCACCTCTTTTTTTTAGATGAGAGAGAATAATATAAATCACATACCCAATGTCATCCATGGATTTATTAAAGAGAGGTATTATTAAGTGAAAATAAAATTCTTAAATCCAGGTCCTTACTGACAGTTAAAGAGAAGTTGTCTGGGATATGAATTGCAAATGATTCCTTGTATTTATCAGTCAAATAAGTTGAAGGTAACTTATTTCAAAATAAGTTGAAGATAACTGAAAGCAAAATACTTGTCACTTAAGTGCACTTGTCATATAAGTGCAAGGGAATGACATCTGCCAGTGGTTCCTGATAAAGACCATTTACTTGCCTAGTAGGCCAGTGATGGAGAGGGGAGAACAGAGCTACAGGGTGCCGCCATTCGAGTTTGATAGGTTAGATAGGAACTGGGACCAGGGTGTTCATTTGGGAGGTATATGGGAAATCCGGGAATGGAAGATGAAGCTTTTCATGTGTGTTAGCAGGAGAGTTGAAGCATATACAAACTAATTTACTAATTTCAGGTAAAATGACTTGCTGCAACTATCTTGAAGTTTAGATTCTCCCATGTCAAAAGCAGATCTGTACTTATTAGTATTCCAGAAAAATAGCTGCACATCATTTTTCTGGCTCCTGGGGGAAGGAGAGAGGCATGGGAGAAAATTCATTTAAGTGTATGACTTAAAATGGAGAGCATTTGGCTAATGAGTAAACAGCTGTTTGGTTAAGCGAATGACTCATACTGGGATATTTATGGAACACAACTATTTTTCAAGCCTGTAAAAATGTAAAGGCAAAAAGCCTCCCTAAGATCCAAAAGCAGATGTTTCTGCATTTATGAAAAAGTAATATTCAACAGTAAGATCTTCCTTTAGCTTTGTTCACCTGTCTCTGAAAGCATACATTAGTCTTCCTAAGAAGTACTATATTCACATTATTTCTAAGGTGCTTATTTTATGCAAAGCATTGGTCTAAGCAGAAAAAAAGAAAATGTAAGACAAAGGCCAAAGATTTTAAGGAGGGAAGGTACCATAGGCCCACACTGGAACATCATGAAAAGCGATTTATTTATTTATGTTTTAAATATCCATCATGTAGGTTTATATTTTTGAAGCCATATTTATTTTTTTAATATATTTTTTAAATTTACATATATTTGACATCAATTGTAACCCCCATGTATTCCTCATCACCGTAACACCAGTGCACCATCACCTCAGTCCCCCGTGCTCCCGTCTGCCCTCCACCCTTTCTCTCGTCCCTCCCCACCAAGTGTCCCCAGTTTGTCCTTGTCTTTTCATTTTTGGTTTTTGTTTCTTTCTTGTTGTTATTATTATTGTTGTTGTTCTTATTCCTTTCCTTGATCCTCCTTTGGTTCCCTTATATTCCTCCTAGGGGAGGAACCTTCTGGTATTTTTCTTTTGCCTTCTGACTTGCTTCGCTGAGCATCATCCCTTCCAGTTCCATCCATGTTCCCATGAATGCGTCTAGTTTTTCATTTCTGATTGCTGAGTAGTATTCCATTGTGTATATGTACCACAGCTTCCCGATCCACTCACCTGCTTTTGGGCATTTAGGTTGTTTCCAGGTCTTACCTCTTGTAAAGAGTGCTGCTATAAACATAGGGGTGCAGGTATTCTTTTGAATCAGTGTATTTGTGTCTTTTGGGTATATTCCTAGGAGTGGGATTGCTGGATCATATGGAAGTTCCATTCTTAGTAGACTGAGGAACCACCATACTGAGAAGCGATTTTTTAAAATGACAGCATAATGCATGTACCACAGCAGTCCCCCTGGTGCTGGGGCAGCGGCTCTTATAAGCGCAACACACATTCACTTCACATGCTTTCTCATGAAAAAGTAAGTTAAGTTTGCATGTGAAAAAAAAAAAAATGATAGTCAGTGAGCGCCCTGGGTTGCAATTAACATAACTTTTTTATTTACTCTTAATATAATTAACTGTATATGACTATTATATTATTCTGTACACTTATTTTATATTGATATACTAGCATATCAATATATAATTATCAATAACATAGTTAATAGCTGGTATTTATTGAGAACTAAATAAGAAAAGAACATCTTATTACAAGGAGTTAAAAATGGAAGTAAAAGAAATAAAAATCATCAAGAAAGGAGGAGAGGTGTGGCTGTAGCCACTTCTAAGAGATGACTGTCAGGACAGAGTATGACATTTGTCTGAGCAGTACTAGTTATTCAAGATCTAGAAAGAAGTAGGAGAGGTTACAGAGGCCAAGGAGACAGAAACATCTAGCTAGTGTCTTTGTACAAGGGTTCACGCAGGGATTATATCTAAAATTACCTTTGAAGAATGGGTAAGAGTCGATAAATGAAAGGGATTTCAGAGAAGGAAAGCTGGCCTGAGCAAAAACAGCAGAAAGAAGACAGTAGCTATTCCCTGAACACAGTAACTTTCAAACCACTAACTACACATTTGAACAGAATGAATAGAACGGAGAGTGTGTGCAGAATAATGGTAGGATCCCTCGAAAAGGTTAGCTCTGGAGCCAAATGCTGCAGGACCTTCAAAGCAGGCTGAATTCTGTGCACAGTAGAAAAGCTAAACAACTGAAAAAGATTAGCAGCTGGATTATTCTGGACTGAACACAACATGCATGACTGGCTATAGGACCAGAAACAAGACTCTGATTAGAAGTTTACTGTAAATTGACCTGGGGAAAGGTATGAGAGGAAAGGAAAAGCCAGTAACCACAAAGAAAGAGGATGACTTCTTAGCTATAAGAAGCATCAAACAAAGAAAGAAAATTCAAGACTTTAGAGTCTGAAGCCTGGGTGACTGGGATGGAAATGCAAGGAGTAATTCTAGTTCTTCGGGCAAATTGTTTCTGACCTGGTGAGTTTAGAGGCTGGCCGAGTTCACAGGATGGACCTGTGAGCAGAGTCTCGCAGGCAGCCAAGATACATGGAACTGGAGCTCCGTGGCTACCTGGCCATCTGGGGTGTTTATTTGAATAATTTAGTACATGTGATGCTTAAGGTCATTGAAGTGATAAGAGAATGTTGAGAAAAAAAGTCCCGAAATCGAGAGGGAACTGTTAAAGAATACCCCACTAGGGCTGCTTTAACAAAATACCACAAACTAAGTGGCTTAAACAGAACTGTATTTTCTCACATCTTTGGACTCTAAAGGTCGACATCAGGGTATTAGTTTCTTCTGAGGTCTCTCTCCTTGGTTTGCAATTGGAGGTCCTGGTGTGTCTGTGTCCTAATCTCTTATAGGGACAACAATCATATTGGATTGGACCCACCCATATGACCTCATTTTTAACTTAATTACCAACTTAAAAGCCCTGTCTCCAAATACAGTCATGAAGTGTTAGAACGTCACTATATGAATTTGTAGAACAAGTCAAACCTTAATGGGTAAGATAACTCATAAATTGGGAAGAGGATGAATATGAAAACGTTAAGGAAAAGGACCAAAGAGTCACATACTCCTCTTTTAGTTGACATGCAAAGTGGTTTGCATGTTAATTGGCATTCTCTAAGATCTTCCCCAATTAAGCATCTCACATTGTATAAAAACATTGCAGAGTTCATTTTTATCATAATTTTCCAGTTCTGTATGCCATGGAACATAGTGACTGTGCTGAGTCAAAAAGTGACCTAAATAAAGCATATGTGTTTATGATACCAAGTTAGCGGAGAAGCAATAAATTATGTCTAGGTTAGAATTAGTTTTTGAGGGAGTTAATTTTTTACCAATAAAATTTGCGTCCTAAAGATAAAATTGAAGATCATATTGAAAAATGCTTTGTCTTATGATTTTCTGATTATTTTCTTTCAAAAGACTACAAGCTGAAAAAGTTTCCAGAGCCTTTCCAGTCAACAGGATGTTTTTAAATTTTCTCCCATCTATACACATAAGCCTCTTCTTTTCCATTATTTCTGACTAAATAGGGCACTTCATGCCTTTCTTTGTATTCAAAATCCGACGTCATGGTCTCCCTGGTGGCACAGCGGGTTGAGCACCACACTGTGAAACATCTGCAGCACAGCAGTGCTACTTCAATCCCTGGCCAGGGAGGGGACCCACATGGCACAGCAGGCCTCTCCTGCCTTGCCAGCTGCTCTCCTCAGCAGTGTATTTCGGTTAGTCTGCCTGTTCTGCTCCCCACTCTGTCTCTGGTGAATCCTCTCACCTCCCGCGACTCTGACCTGTACCCCTACCCTGTATGCATAAATGCATAAATCTTTTTTAAAAAAAATCCTGCATCACCTGTGTGGTCCTCTCTACCTCAAGACAGGTTCCAGGAGTCTGGGAGGTATTTTTGTTCTGCCTGCTGTCAGGGAGTGCTCACGTTATGTTCTTTGATAAATTTAATCATGTTCAGTAGAGGACCCCAATTTTTTTTTAACCTAATGATGTATCAGGTAAACACTGATGTTTCAGACACAGCTCATTTTGCATGTTACTTAGTGAAAAATATATTCTCACCACCACCCACCCCCTCCCCCAGCCCCAGGCAACCTGTGTGTGTGTGTGTGTGTGTGTATGTGACCAGTAAATAAAAATAAATATACTGGTATATTCCATATATATTCTCAATCCCCAGTAACTTAGAAGTGACAGTTGTTGGTATAGCTTCCTCATCTACTAAAAGCAGAAATGGATACAGTGCTGAGTGTATCAAGGAAATGAGTTTTATTTTAGAACTATTTAGGGTCCTTTTAGAGTATATCAGCAAACTTGTCCTATAGTATATATAGTTATGAGATTGAGTAACTGGCATAAAGTTGATTTAAAACATAACAGCACTAAGATTGCTATTATTATTATTATTACTCAAGAATCTTGCCTTTTCCTGATGCATATCCCCTAAAATCCTGAAAATACTGGATTAATGAGTAAGAAAAAATACACATGTAATTTTGCACTGAAGTTTCAAATATGGCAAGGAATATTTAAAAATAAACATTGCACTTTCTTTTTTTCTAGGTAACACTATCATGAGTTCTAGCTACACTTTTAACAAGCATTTAGTGCACAATATAGTACTGCTAATTATAAGCATACTGTTGTGTAGATTCCTGGAATTGTTGTCATCTTATAGAACCAAAACCTTTATAACCCTTAAACAGCATCTCTCCCGTGTCTGCCTCCCTCCATCTCCTGACAACTCCTATTCTATTCTGTTTCTATGAATCTATTTTAGATTGCTCATGTAAGCAGAAACACGCAATATTTGTCCTTCTGTGAAAGTGCTCCAGGTTCATCCTGGCAGGATTTTCTTCTTAAGAGAGAAAATTCTCTGTATTCCTTTGACTACAAAAAGGAAACTTCAAAAAGATACCTCTAATGAATATTACTCCAATATTTTCTATAAGCAAATTTTATAGGAACCTATGTTCCTGAGGTGCTAATAGTAAATTCTTTAGATACAAGCAATAGTGATTCTTTAAAGTCATCCTATAAAGTCTAGTTATTGTAAAGAAAAAAAAAAACTACCTTTAAGAAAAATATTTAAAACAGGGCCTCCCTGGTGGTGCACGGGTTGAGTGCTGCACTGGGAAACATACTCGGCACAGCAGTGCAAGTTTGATCCCTGGCCAGGGAAAGGACCCACATGGCACAGCAGACCTCTCCTGCCTCGCCCACTGCTCCCCTCAGCAGTGTATTTCAGTGAATCTGCTTGTTCTCCCCACTCTGTCTCTGGTGAATCCTCTCACCCCCACACCTCTCGCCTGTACCCCAGCTCCTGTATGCATAAATAAATAAATCTTTAAAAAAAAAAAAACATGGTCTTTAAAAAAAAAAAAGAAAAATATTTAAAACATCCAAAATATATAAGCCACTGAGCTTTCTTTTCAACCTTCACTGTCCAATACTACTGTCATAGCAAATTAATAACTATTCATCATCTAAACTTTACACAGCACTGTGCTATAGTACCTAGGAAACGCCAAGAAGAGCAAGATAGGCTGTTTGCTATCCCTGAGTTTAGACCAGCTGGGAGGCGAGAAGGCATAATGATGATGGGAATGAGGTCTGTAAATGAAAGCGATGTCATTAGGGCGTACTGAGTAAGGCGCTTACAGAGTAAGAAGTTTTCCTAGCAATCTCATTGAAATTACTCCATGTCTCACAAAGATGCCTGGCATTTTCTCGCTGATGTTCAGAAAAGGTACATTACCAGCCTTAAAGCACAAGTTTGTCTATCCTCCCCTAAAAGCAGAAGTATTGTCTGTATTATAATAACTAGCATGAAAAAGTCGGTAATAACAAAATAATAATAAACTGCAAAAGAGCTGTGATTCAATAATAGCAATGAAACTGAGTTTAAGGAATATATGCACACACATACATATATGTACATCCAAAAATTATCCAGAGTTCAGTCCATCCTGGGACACCATGCAATATTTAATTAGCTATTTATTGCAATTTAAAGTATTTTATTCCATCTCACACAGAATCTGGAGAACATTAGAGATTTGGGGTGAGTTTTTCTCAATTAGTTTACTCTTCTCTGAGCACTTTCTAAGATTGCCCTTCACGATAGGACATTCTGGGACAGCCTGTTGTGCCTTCTGCAATGCACAGAGAACACCCCCCCAGGAACTCTTCCTTTTCTTTCCCTATGACCCCCAAATTCTTTTTTAATGTTTTCACTCCACATCAAAGTCCTGCCTCCTCTTGTATGTGATTCCAGAGTGGAATGTTATTTTACCCATGTCTGACTTATGCCAGTGTATTCATTTCCTTTCTAGCTTTAAGTCATATCACAAAAGGTGGCAGAGGAGAAAGTGGGGGGGAGGGGGAAAGAACCAAGCTATCCAAGTCTTTTAAAAGGTGATATGATTTAACAGATAAGCTAAAATTTTCTATTTCTACCACATAAACCAATACCCTGAATTCTGCCTATTGAAATATAGGCCACTCATAAGCTGGGATTTCTAATTTTTAATTTTTTTATATTTTAAAGTTTAATTGTTTTAATGTATTTGTTATTTGAACATCCTTTAGAAATAGGCACATATATAAAAATGAACTAAGATCTAGTATTGAAAAAAACCTCAGAAAATATGCAGTAGTGAGACCACAGATACATTAGCTGGACCCTAGAGAAAGAACAATCCAAAGAAAATTTTTTTCAAAGAGGAATAAGAAAGCTATGTGGTAGTAACACCTGCACATCTAATACAAGCATCAATTATTCTGCTAGAAATTAGAAAAACATCCCTCCTTTTGAAAACACAATTTAAATCACATTGAACAAAATTACCATGGGCAAAGATGAAAATCCCATTTCATTTTGGACAGAAATTACTATAAAGCCATAAGCACTTCCTGCTCCTGCTCAGTCAGGCACTACTCCAAAACCTGAACTCTAATTTGGCAAAGTTTTTCTAATCTAGCTGATGTTCCTGTTAAAAACTGAGCCATTGCTCCCAAGTCCTATTCTCTACAATAAGCCAAGATTCATCTGAGACAGCGTGTGCCATATTCGGAGTAATCCATGATGCACCCAATTAGATCTTTTGGCCATTCCTCTTCTCTCTTCTCCACATCTCTACCTCTCATTGTATCTTCATTAGTCAATACAACCATCTCACCCAGGCAAGTGGACTATTCCTATGCTTTCCATGTATTCTTTATCTGACCATACATTCAAAACTTAGCTATGCAGTTCCCCCATTTATATCTCCTCCTTTGCCTCTCCTCCAGTCAAATCTGCCCCACATACCCCAATAAAGTTCAAATTTACTTTACCAAAGTGCAAAATCAAGCCATTAAAAAAAAAAAAAAACAGAGGGAATGAATGGTCTCCAAAGTTTCTAGTAGAAAGAACTTTAAAACTCTGGGTCAATAAAAGAAACCATAAAAAATACAATCAACACAAATGTAACATTCTAGCATTTCACTGTGGTTTAAAAATAAATATAGTGAAAGTATTAGCAAAAGTTCTGTAAAAATAACATATTAGCTGTCAAGTTTTAAAGAGAAAATGTAGCTACCAAAGAGTCATCTAGAGACATGTTAACATTTCAGTGTCACTGCAATTTAAAGGAAATGCAGTTTTAAATCATGAGATAAGCATTTTTCCTATTAAATTAGCATATTTTAAAATATGTCATAAGAGATTAGGTCATGACGATAATAGTATTTTCATCCCTTGCTGATGGTATGATTTAAGAGATCTCTTGAAAAACAATTTGGCTCATACAAAATGTAAAAATAGATGCACGCCTTTGACTCATTGATTCTATTACAATAAATTATCCTATGAAAACATTGTGGTCTCTTCAATAAGTACTGTTGGAAAAACAGGACACCCACATGAAAAAGAATGAAACTAAACTATCATACAATATAAAAAAACTAATTCAAAATGGATAGAAGACTTGAATGGGAGACATGAAACTATATAACACCTAGGAGAAAATACAGGAAATAGTTTACTGATACCTGTCTTAGAAATGAATTTTTGGGTTTCATGTCAAATGTAAAAATAAATAAGCAGGATGTCCGGCAACCCTCCCAGACTAGGTAGGTTTATCATTGGTTCAGGCAACCTCCCTGTTGTCTTCGCTGTTCTCATGACCTTCTCTATTGTACTTACCATACTCCACAGCCACCACATCTGCTGCTGCTTCCACCACTGCTGCTGCTGGGGTCCCTGTGATGCCACCATTATATGATCCATGTCTCAGCCCAGGCATGTCCACTTACGCATGCCCACACCCTACTCCAGCTGCCTGCCGTCAGGCGTGGGTGCAGGACTGCAGGGGTCTACCATTGATGCTAACGGCGAGAGGGCGGAAAAACCTGATAACTTCCATTTACCCTACACAGGACAAACAAAAAAAGCCTCCAAACAGAAAAGGAAACTCACTTAACAAAAGGAAAGACAACCTATGGAATGGGAGAAAATATTTGCAAATGTACATCTGATAAGGTGTT
>JAGFMF010011493.1:1618958-1746566 GCA_019455555.1 Galemys pyrenaicus | reverse complement strand
CCGATTCAAAAGAATACCTGCACCCCTATGTTTATAGCAGCACTCTTTACAACAGGTAAGACCTGGAAACAACCTAAATGCCCAAAAACAGATGAGTGGCTTGGGAAGCCATGGTGGAATACATGATGGAATACTATTCAGCAATCAAAAAAGAAAAACTAGATGCAGTCATAGGAATATAGATGGAACTGGAAGGGATGATGCTCAGCGAAGTAAGTCAGAAGGCAAAAGAAAAATACCAGATGGTTCCTCCCCTAGGAGGAATATAAGGGAACCAAAGGAGGATCAAGGAAAGGAATAAGAACAATAATAATAATAATAACAAGAAAGAAACAAAAACCAAAAATGAAAAGACAAGGACAAATTGGGGACACTTGGTGAGGAGGGGGGCGGGGGAGGGCTGATGTCAAATATATATAAATAAAAAATAAATAAAATTAGAAATAAAAAAAGGGCTTGGGTTTTCCTCTCTTCTTTTAAAGTCAAGTCATTTTGCTTGACGGTTATTGAAATCTTAAGCTTCCTTTAGCAAGATGAGGGGTTCTTCAGGAAATATTTAAAAACCCTAAACTGGAAGCCTCTTACTCTTTTTCCTTAGTTTTCGCCTATGGACTCACTGCTGCTCAACATGGGTGCAGAGCCCAGAGCCTTTCCTGAAACTTTCCAGCCTTGATTCAGTTTGTCAAGTGTCAGAAAGGGCAAAATTATCTAAAATGGAGCCCAAGATGAAAAACAATATGGGCGGCATTGGCAGGCCTGTTGGCCAGAATTCAGAGTTGGCCTGCAAGCAACACTGGCAGAGGCGATGCTGTGGAACAGAAGCTTGCTGGGGTGCTACTAAGGAGGCCAGGGCCAGCCAGGGAATCTAAAGCCCTGACACCTGAGCCAAGCCCACCACCCCCTCACTCACCCCAAAAAGAGGTCAGTCTGGAGCTCAGCTAATCAGGATATTTGGTCTCTGCGCAAAGGGATTCAAGGATGACAAAATTCATGCAGAGATGAATTACAACTTCCCAAAAGTGAAATAACTTATGACTTCTTATTATTTTTCATTGGCTCCAGAAAACAACCTTACAGCCTAATTAAAACCAAATGTATTGACTATTTTTTTGCAAAGAGCAAATGTGATGGTTAGTTCTATATATCAACCCAGATATTTGGTCAAACCCCAATCTAAATGATGCTGTGAAAGTATTTTTAAGTGAGATTAACATTTAAATCCATGGGCTGAGTAAAGCAAATTCCCTCCATAATATGGATGAATCTCATCCAATCAGTTGAAATCTTTTATGGAAAAAAGATGTAGGACCCCAGAGGGAGAAGGAACTGTGCCTTTCTGTCTGGTGCTCCAACCTCCGGGTCTGCCTGCAGATTTTAGGCTTGCAGGCTTTCACAATCCCATATGCCAATTCTTTACAACAACAGTGCTCTCTCCCTCTCTCTCTCTCTCTCTCTCTCTCTCTCGCTCGCTCACTCGCTCGCTCTCTCTCTGCACACACACACACACACAAACACACACACATACACACACTCTGCTGGTTCCTTTTATCTGGAGAACTTTACTAATACATGCCTGAAAAGTCAGACATGCTGGGTGTTCAATAAATACTTGAATATTTAATTTGAGTAAAGAAAACTAGATGATAATAATTTAATACTGCTAAGATTAAATCCTCCTGACTAAATCAAATGATTTATTGTATTGAGACTTTCTAAAATTAATTGTTAGACATGACAAGCAAAAAAGCTTTGCTTACTTAAGCTCATGCTCCTCTGTTACCCTTACAAAGCACCAAGCCTCACTCATGGAGGGCCCCAGAATCTGGTTCATTTTCTGAGTTCAAGCCATAGGTTGAAATCTGGGTGAACAACGTGACCTCAAGCTATATTCTAGCTACTCAAAGAAAGCAGATGGGGTAGCTGTTCTTTGGTAACGATTTTCTGGGATGAATGAGTGAGGCTAAATGGGGACTGACATAGAATCAAGGGCTCATGCCTGGTCTTAAGCTTGACTAGGCTTTACATCTGTGTTCTATATTCTTGACTTCAGGAAGTAAATGTAAAGCTTGACCAGAAGGGCCTCCCTGGTTGCACAAGGGGTTGAGCACCGCACTGTGAAGCATCTGCAGCACAACACCAGGAGTTCGATCCCCGGCCAGGGAGGGGACCCACATGGTGCAGCAGACCTCTCCTGTCTCTCCTGCTGCTTCCCTCAGCAGTGTGTTTCAGTCCTGCTCCCCACTCTGTCTCTGGTGAATCCTCTCACTCCCTACACCTCTGGCCTGTACCCCAGCTCTTATATACGTAAATAAATAAATCTTAAAAAAAAAAAAGTTGGACCAGAGACCAGAATGGAAGCAGATTGAGTACATCCCAGGACACGGGAGCCCCATGGGCTTCTCTGGTGGAGGGAGCAGGTGTATACACTTTCTGAATGTTAAGGAAAAGTTTGATGTTGCTGTTAAAGGAAAATTTAGTTACATTGAAAAAAAAAACATTTTTCATATTTTAGTACTAACTCCAATATACTTTTACTATAATTTAGTAAAATATAATTGGTTCCAGTTTTTGTACTTTTCTGAGGGGTGACTGATTGAAAATTGAATAACTATGTTGCAGCCTGATAACAGATCAAGATGTTTATTTCCTTCTTTGTTTCACTGGGTTTTTTTAGATTTTTTTTAAAAGTGCTCTGCTTGAATTTTTTAAAACCTTTTTAAAAGATTTATTTATTTATGCATACAAGAACTGGGGTACAGGCCAGAGGTGCAGTGAGAGGATTCATCAGAGACAGAGTGGGGAGCAGAACAGACAGATTGACTGAAAGACACTGCTGAGGGGAGCAGGGGTTGGAGACAGGAGAGGTCCTCTGTGCCATGTGGGTCAGCTCCCAGGCCTGGGATCAAACTCATGCTGTGGTGGCTGCGGATAACTTTGTAGTGCCTAGACTTAACCCCTTATGCCACCCGGGAGATCCTGCTTGAATTTTTTCCATTAACTGGTTCAGGATTTCTCCCTCATCGCCCTTGTTTGCTAATACATATCGCAATTTGTAACTATGACAGTTGCTGTTTGTTTGGCCCTCTGGTTTTTATAAAACGTCCTGTTGCTCCGCTCTATGAAGACTCATGTGTTACACCACAGATATATACATTCCAGCCTCAGGAAAAGAATGTAGAAGACAGGAGGGTGCTTGCTTTCAAAACAAAACAAAGATAAATAGAAATCAGAGAGTGGTCTAGCACCCAATTTATAGAAGGGATCCAGAGAAAAGTAGAGATTCTCTTACAAAATGGAGCATTCTTTCTTTGGAGGACTTTTATTATTATTGCTGCATTCTTGATTCTGATGACTCCAAAGAGAATACTAGAAAGAGGTCTTTTTCTTTTTTCTACTTAATCATAATTTCCTGAAGCCTAAAGATTTGAAAATATGCTAATAAATCATCTCATTTATTTTCTTTAAGATGTATTTATTCATTGTATAAATTTTATCGAGGTAATACTGGTTGACAGCACTATATATGATTTAAGAGTATAGGTTCACATTTCTTCACAACCACTAAAGAACCAATAATCCTCCACCAGAATCCACTGAGCCCGCTCCCCTTTGTATCCTGTCCTCGCCATCCTGACAGCCTCAATTCCGTAGTCAGATTCTCAGGGTTTGTTTTGGTTTAGCTTTGTCTGTTCTCTTGTTTCTCTGTATCCAACAGGCAAGTGGAATCATCAGGTGTTTGTCTTTCTCCTTCTGACTTCTGACTCCCCCCCAGATCATCCGTGCCGTTGCAAATGGCAAAACGAGGCTCTGATCATTAAACCAAATAAAATCATGTTTTAAATGAAAGAAAGGAAGCATAAATTGCCTAAGTACAATGGTATTCAACTCAACCTAAGTTCTCCATTTTCATTTTCCTATATGTTTGCTTCATCCTGCTCTGAGAAATTATGTTCTTTGCTCTACCTGTAATGACAAACATTAATCAAACTTACCATTATTATTAAGCACTGATTAAACGCCCACATCTTAGTACAACCAATGTGCTACTTTTCTACATGTGCCTTCCATCTTAACACATAGACAAAACTGATAGATTTCAGAGAGCCTTTTATCAGAGATATTTAACCCTAGAGTCTTCCTTTACAAATTCTACACATGCAGTACATTTAACAATTAAATAAACATCATATTTAAATAGAACATTCTTACGTGCAAGCTGACAGATACAGTTTTGATTATGCATAGATTTTTAGATATTCAGTGTCAAAATAAAAACCTGAAGAGCTGAGTCTGTGCTGATTTCTTTGCTAGAATGTTTTAAAAAGCAGGTTGAAATTGTGAAACTTCTGTTCCTTGGCCATGGTGGTGGAGCTCCATTTTGTGAGTAAGGGAATTTCTACTTTATTCTGGATCTTCTCTATAAATCGGGTGCTAGACCACTCTCTTCTTTCTGTTGATCATGTTTTGTTTTGAAAGCAAGCACCCTCCTGTCTCCAACATTCTTTTCCTGAGGCTGGGGTGTATATATCAGTGATATAACATGAGTCCTCGTAAAGCAGAGAATGCAAAAGGATATTTTATAAAAGCCAGAGTGTGCTTTATAACAGGAGACCTCACTTTGCTTCTCTAACACTTAATCCTCAAGAAGGAGTCACTAAAAACCATATCTCTTTATAGGTGGGAATTTTGGACTGTGTTGACTGACCAATTAGTGAGATTTCTAATATAGTACCATAATATTAGGTTCTGTGAAAATTTGGTATATAAAGGTATTTTGACCTAGAGTGTTAAAACAGCTTCATCTTCAATTTCTAAATTCTTTCATAGTAGCAAAATAAATCACCCTAATTTATTTGAAGAATGTCAGGAAACATAGCATTTCTCTTTCAAAATATACTTCCTATCTTCCAGCTGCTGTTCACTCCTTACCTTTTCCCTCCTGTTTTCTTATTGCTCTGTTGCCACCTGCAGCATAGGTCTTTTAAAAGAATGTTGGACGAAGACTATTCTTTTTAAAAAAAAAAAAAAAAAGAACAATTGGTTTGTTACCAACTCTTCTTCATTTCTTCTTTTCTTGATTCAAAATGTTCATTGTTCATTGTTCTGATCGTTAGTGTATGAAATTGAGCAGGAAGAAGGAGAAATCATAAACCGTATTTACAAAATATAACTTTTAGCTCTTCCAATAAAGGTTTGATAGGGTATGTGATTTAAACTTTCAAAGAAAGGGTTTTCTTTTTTATCTCAACTCTCTTAAATTTTTCCTTTGTAATAGCACAAATATTTGAATATTTGTCCTCCAATTGTCCAGACATTACTGTGCTCTTTCTAGAACTTCATGAAACTATTATTTATCTTTCAAGACTTGGAATATAAGTATAAAGATGTTAATGGTTTAAGACTTTCGTGATAATTTTATTTAGGTAAAGAGAGAGAGACTACATGATCTATCTTTGGTAACTTTCTGTATTTTCAAGTTCTCTTTTAAGGTGTATTCAACCGTTTTATTCAATAAACATCAGTTAGCTGCCTGCCGTGAGCTAAATGACATACTAGTTGATGGGGACATAAAAAGAAAAAGACAGACAAGTGCTACAAATTGTGTTGCATAAGATAAAAGGTTGCGATCAATATCTTGAGAATGAATTGAAACTGAGACCAAATTTGCTTTTCCATTTAAAATGAAAAGGTCTCTTAACATGTTTAGTGCTGAACGAAAGACGCTGTAAAATAAAGGGCACTGGAGAAAGAGGAGGACGGGTGGGGGCTGGTTAAACTCATGCTTATAATAGAGAAGGTATAACTCTTTCATCCAAATGGAACTAAATGGTCAGAGGAGGAAAGGTGCGATGGTATTGGCTAAATTTTCAAGATTACCGTCAGCAGATTTTTCCAGTGACTTATTTTACCTGTGAAGAGAAAGAGGTAAGATTGGGAATAACAAACAAATGTGCAAACTGAATGTTCAGAACAGCTGCTGGGGGAACCTGAGGAAGCTGATGCAAACGTAGGTTCCAACTCGGTGTAAGGTGTCCAATGCAGTCAGAGCCATGCAGACGTTTATGCTGGAACCGATCTGCACAGTTGGGCAGTTTTCTCAGCTGCTTTCAACAGTTTTACTTATATAATAGAAATAAATAAACTCAATTTTTTTTTAAATAGCTCCACATAGTCTGAAGCCAAAAATAGACTCAGACATGCCTTAAGCCAAAATAACTAAACCCGGGCTTCAGAAATGGAATGGAGAGGGGTATATACCACCATTGCCCCATTATACGGCATGTCCTCCCTATATACTCTCATTTTAAAATGGAACTTAAATGAATGAACTCTGCTGATGATACAACCTCTCTCGCTCCTCACCAGCACTTCTCAAACTTGAACAGGCATACCGGAATCATCTGGAGGGCTTGTTAAAACAGATTGCTGATGCAGTTGCTGATTCAGAAGCTGGGGTAGAGGCCCTGGAGTGTTCATTTCTATAAAGTTCCAGTTTTGTTGCAACTATTGGTTTGAAAGTTGTATCTTCAGACTCACTGCTGGAACTCAAACTCCACAATACCCAGTACTGGGATGAGTATCTGCCATGGGCAAAGTCACTGTAGTGTCCATGTTCAGGGATGGTGTCTCATTCACTACTGATTCTCCCTGCACCTACCACAGTGCCTGGCACATAACTGACAGTCATAACTGTTTGAGTAAGGCAGACAGATTAGCATCTTAAGACTGCCCTTTATGATTGTGGCAGGCAATCTGTTTGAATCCAGAGAGTACTTACACACACACACACACACACAAGTGATTGGGGTTGATACATCTCTGACCCAAAGGAATAAAATGCCAAGTTAATTTACATACCCAAGCCCTACACTAGCAGAATTTATTTCAGAATATAATCTTAATCCTTTATAAAGATAATAAAAGGTCACAACTAACTAAAAATGGAAATCATTGAAAACTATAAAATGTCAGAAAGTATGTGAGCTTTTTCCTCTGCTCCTATATAAGCAAGGCATTATATTTAGCATTATAATCCCCAGTTCAGGGAAGTTCTTACGCAACCTATGCATAGCTACCGGCATACTCAGGGCCACATTCTCTTAATTCTCATAATTCCATGCTGCTTTATGTTTGGCTAGGTCATTTGGTTAGTTTTCTCTGCATCCTAGTGAGAGTTGGAATCAGTGAACTAGGCCTTCTTCTCCGAACACCTCTCCTCTCAGGCTCTTGTTTCCCTTCCACCACTTTTAGAAGCTCTTGCTTCCTGCTCCTCTTCTAGACTTTGAAATATTGGAATGCACTGGGAGCTCTCGTCTTCACTGACTCCTTTACCTTCTTCCCCCGTGATCTCATCTCATAGCAGGCTGTAGATCACACTGACACACTGATGTCACCCGGACGTGCATCTCCAGCCCACAGTGTCCCCATCAGTCCTTATCCATTCATCCAGCTGCCAGCCACATCTCTGCTTGAATATCTAATAAGCATCTCGGCTGTAAAAGGTCCAAAACAGAGTGCTTTCTCGTTTGTCCCTAACTTACTTCTCCCCAGTGTTCCTCATTTCAATAGCTGTCACTGACCCTATTTATCAGTTGTTCAGGCCAAAAGCTTAAGCATCATCTTGGATTTCTTTGTGTGCTAACTTTCCACAAATCCCATTGATCAACATTTGCTCCCAAACTGTTTCTAGTCCAAGACCTTTGTACTGAGATCTCCCCTGCTGGAAGCAACAGTCAAAACCACCTTCTCTCTTCCCCAAATCCATGGCGACTGCTTCATAACTCATCTCACAGTTCCCCTCTCACCTCCATTGGTCTATGTTCTACCAACTAGCTGGAACGATTTTGTTTTGGGGTGAATCATTCCATGACAATGCTCTGATTGTAACCTGCCAAAGGCTTCCCTCCACAAATAGCAAGAAGTCCAAGCCTCTTCCCATAACTTCTAGGATGCAACTTCTTTACTTTCATCTCCTTCTACTTGCCCAGTCCCATGGAATTTCAACCACTCAGCCCTTCTTTCTCCTTCTTGACTGTAACATGCCTCTTCTGCCTGTGGGCTTCCTTCCTTCACCGCTGCCACTCCCTTTCTGAAGTGCCCTCCTCCCACACTAGGCCTGTTCTGACCATATTCACCAGAGTCCTCTCCCACCTCCCCATCACCCTCTCTACCTTTCTTATTTCCCTTGGGGTACTTTTTGGAAGTTATTTACAGAGTCGATGTTGAAATATTTATCTTTATCTGGCAACTAGAATGTAAACTTCTAATAAGCATGGGTTTTGCCTTCTTCATTGCAGGCGCCTTTAGAACAATACTCACATGGGCAACTTGAGTTACTGAACTTTAAGTCTATTTCTATAGCACCATGTTGATGCCTTTTTAGGTATTACTTCATAATTTTATCAGAATTGACTCCAGTATATGCAATGTTCCAGATTCATACACTCATTCTGTTCCTCTTGAATCTCAAAAGCCATAATTTCAGAGACAGATGCTTGGCTTGCCAAGCAAAAATCACATGCCATTGTCTCTAAATTGTCCTTAAAATTTAATACAGGCCATGGACAATATTTTAACACAGCATAAACACCTTCAGACTACTATTTTTGAAATGTTGCAAACAAGAGTAAGTTTTTCATTCATGTCCTCTAGAATATTCTAGACAGACTTGAAAATTAGTGAAATTCCCATATTGACCTAAAGCTCTCGCTTAAGGTCAGTGATGTTTTTTGCTACGTGGTGTTGGTCAGCATTTTGTGTTCCATATTAGAATCTATATCTCTGCAATGTTTAAATTATTTTACTATAGCATTAAAAACAACTGACATCTCCCCTGACTGGGTACTTAGGAATTGAATGTCTTTGTACTCTGCTTTAGATTAGGAACTAACACAAATGAGATTACATTTCTTACCATGACTATTTAATTCTCATGATAGGCTCTTTATAAACATACAGGAACTCAAACAAGATTCATTCATCCCACTTTAAACCAAAGAGACCTTGTTTCCATGGAAAACTCCCTTTGTTCACAGGTTTGCACTTTCTGCTCATATGTATATACCACCACTTAGAAACCCTTGATTGATAAAAGCTTCCATTGGTTAAAACATACCTCAAGTTCTAGGAACCTCTGAAACAGTGTATTGAAAACTACTGTGTAACAAGTGTGTACCTGCATCCTTCTTGTACCATTGCCATGCTTTATCCTAGAGTAGTCAGTTTATTAAGGTTCCTTTGGCTAACTCCATTTTCCTTCAAGGTTCTTCCTCATCATTCTTACATGGATTTCCCAAAGCTCCAGCATTGAGGTTCATGCTCTCCCGATTTCATCCACTGCACTTACAACCTGCTACGTTATAAACCCTAATCCCATGCTCTTTTTGCTCCAGAGATGCCTCAAATAACACAAACCCAAAACCAAATTCATTATCTTCACACCCCACTGGCACATCTACTCTGATTCCTTTCTATCTGTCTGGAATCCAAAGTCACAAACTAGCAAAATTGTTATTGACTTATTTTCTCAAACTGAAAACACTGAAATTTTTCCCTGAGGTTTTTCTTACCTTCATATCCATAATAAATTGATCCTTAAATCACCTAAGAGTTCAACAAAAGGCTGTTCTGTTCACCTCTGTTCTGACTTCTTCCTATCCACAGTCCCTTTTAGGAGTGCAATGCATCTCAATCATTAGTGTTTATGATGAGATTTGAGGACGGACGTGTAGCCTGCACACATGTTCAGATTAGCATCTTAACTGTCCCTCCTGATCATATCTAAGGAATGATGCGTGCAGCCATGTGAACAACACTGTATCATACGAAGATAACATGAGCCACATAGGCAATTTTTAATTTTCTAATAGTCATAAGGGAAGTTAAATACTAGTTAACTATTAAAACTAATCAGTGATGTGTGATTTTCTACTTAAGATAATACATCTAAAATACTAACGCTTCAAATTGTAATCCACAAAAAACTCAGTATTTTATATTCCTTTTTCGTGTACAAAGTCTTTAAAATCAGGAGTACAATGGCCACCTGTGGCTAGTGGCTACCACATCAGGTAACAGATGTAGCGGATGAGCAAGAGCGGGACTCACACTCAACGATGAAATAAAGAATCCATAACTACTGAAGATGACAAGGGAAGCAATAGTAGAGAAATTACAAAGCAGATGGACTCAAACTGAGGCTAAAAATACAGTTCCAAATCTCAAAATGTACAGAGAAGAGAATGGACCTTCAAGGGTAAAGTGTAAAAAAAAATCATCTCACTAGAGAAGGTAGAAGCAGATGGTACCAAGCACAAGGAAGAGCTCTGAGGAAAGTGAATCATTAACAAAGACATGAAACCAGACTTTTGGTGCTGATTATATGATAGATAGACATGCCCAAATATAAAATGTACACCTAAAACTTCAACAAAGTGACAGGAAACAGGGCCTCCCTTATGGCACAAGGGGGTGAGTGCCAGTGGCTTCCACAGCCATTGCAACATGAATTCAATCCCGGGACAGGGAGGTCACCCACATGGTACAGCAGACCTCCCCTGCCTTGTGTATTTCGGTCCATCTGCCTGTTCTGCTCCCCACTCTGTCTCTGTGAATCCTCTCACTCCCCGCACCTCTGGCCTGTACCCAGTTCTTGTGTGCATAAATAAATAAAATCTTTATATATATATAAACAAATATATATATATAAACAAATGAGCAAGCAGGATAAAACATACTATTAGATTATGAGAACAAAATGGTGGTCACCATATGGACTTGGGAGATGAAAGCTCCTCAGAGACAGTGTCTAGAGTTTTCCTATAATAAGTGGTAGAAAACCCAGTTAAAATGGTGTAAATGACCTGTAATATTTATTCTTGTTCATAGTGCAGGAAGAACTCAAGATAGTTCCCTTTAATGACTCAGTGAAATTCCCAATACTGTCTCTCCCTCCACCTGTCCTTTCCAACTATGGTCAGAGTGACCTCTTGGGCCGTATTCCTCAAACACTCGGGTGTTGACCATTGTTCTGAGGGACCATCTCAACGATAACATCCAGACGCAGGAACAGAGCAAGCCTGCCTAGTGTCCATTTACAGAGCATTAAATGCTCCTCAAAGTTCCCTTAGTCTACTTGCCAACCTCATCACTGACCAGACAAAATGCTTTCACCATTGGCCAGGACTGAATTAGGCCAGTAAAGGTCAGCTGCCAGACACAGGCCGCACTGAATCAAGTCTGACCTCCAGCAGCCAGAAGACAGACTGGCTGTTGAGAATGCACCTCCAGAGAGAGGCCAAAGTGCTCAGGATGAAAACTTAAGAGCAGTGGTTTTCCAAATTTAATAAGTTCCTAGGAACTTATTGCTCAGGATGAAAACTTAAGAGCAGTGGTTTTCCAAATTTAATAAGTTCCTAGGAACTTATTAAATTCAAATTCTCTGACTTCACCCAAATTTCTGGAATCAGAACCTCTGGAAGGGGAGTTCAGCAATTAGTATTTTCAGAAGCCCTTTAAGAGACTCTGGCATGCTGAAGTTTAAGAACTGCTACCTATGCCTGACCCCTTTTCCTGGGATGAATCTGCAGAGAAGTGAGTACTTCACTCACTCTCCACCTAAGCTCCAGTGTCCATACCCAGGTGGGTGGGGAGACAGGTAGGCAGCGGTATCAGCAACCAGAGGTCTGAAAAGGAAGCTGTATGTGCCATCAGATGCAAAGAGGTGGTCCTGGGTTTTATTTAAAGAGTTCATTGGGGATCGGAAATGGAGCAATGGAACTTAAAGTGTTACAATTGAAGGATTTTCAAGGGTGGTCCATACAGTTTAATGGCAGAGAAAAAGAATCTGCTAGAGAGCTAAAGATACTGGAAATAAAGTACTACTTGGGAGAGGATCCTTCTTAGGACTGTGAAGGGAGAGACATTGAAGCCACGTTCACGAGTACATTTAGCCCTGTGCCAAAAGCGGCTGCGGAGTGCTTGAAATGAAGCGCATGTGAAATGAAACATCTCAAAAGGGTCAAATTTCAATATTTTGCACCAAGAAGGAAAGAACACTAGGCCCCAAGCCTCAGAGGATATACAGTAAACCCATTAGTAATTCGATATTGGTTATATGTTAAAGTAACTACTTTATGATATATTGAGTTAAATAAATATATTAAATTACTTCCACTTTTTTAATTTGACTGATGGAACATTTTGATTTGATTTATTCGCCCCCTCATTTACAGTTAATAGAAGTTTGAAATGACAGCCTCACAGTTTTGTACATGCACATGCTTCATTCACTCTCCACCTAGGCCCCAGTGTCCATACCCAGTCACCTTCCCCACCCTTCCTCCCCTCCCCTCCCCTCCCCTCCCCTCCCCTCCTTCCTCTACTGTCCCTTCAGGTAACCAGCACATTTTTCTTGGAGTCTGAGGATTATTCTTTCATTCTTGCCAGGTTTTCTTTGCTTATGTTCCATGATGAGTGAAACCATCCACTAGCTGTCTTTTACTTTCTGTTGCACTTAGCACAATAACTCAAGACCCATCCATTTGTACCAAGTGTCACTATCCCTTTACTCAATGGGTTATGGGTTGAATATATATTTCCCCAATTTCTTTATTCAGTCATCTGTCCATGTGGGCATTTAGGGTGATTCTATGACTGGACTACTATGGATAATGCTGCCGTGAGCAAATCTTTCCCTATTGGTGTGTTCATAGTCTTTGGGAAAATACCTAGTAGTGGTGCTGCTGGGTTGTATGGATTTTTTTCTTTTTTTTTTTTTGAGGAATCTCTATGCCATTTTATACAGACACTATACCACATTATACGGCCACCAACAGAGGATGAGGGTTCCTTTTTCTCCACATCTCATCATTCATTTCCAGCATGTTTGATATAGGCCATTCACACCAGAGTGAGGCTCTATTTCATGTGGTTTTGATTTATTTTTCCCTTATAGTAAGTGATGTGGAGCATTTTTTTCATGTGCTTGTAGGCCACCCAATGTCTTCTTTGGAGAAGTGTCTATGTCTTTTGATCATTTTTTTAAATTGGGTTACTGGTTTTTTTTTGTTGTTAAGTTGTGTAAGTTCTTTATATATTTGGAATGTACTTGTCTAACTTGTGTAATGCAAATATCTTCTGCCAATCCATAAGTTGCCATTTAGTTCTTATAATGGCTTTTTTTTTTCTGCAGTACAAAATCCTTTTAGTTTGATGTAGTCCTCTTTGTTTATTTTTGCTTTTGTTTCCCTTGGTGTTAAAGAGTGTCCCTAAATGCATCTCTGTGGTTGATGTCCTGTAGAATATTCCCTTAAGATTGTTTCATAGTTTCATACCTTATATTCAAGTCTTTAATACATTTTGAATATTTTTTAATGGAGTTAAGTAATGACCTCCCGATCTCCCTCCTTCCTCCCTCCTTCCCTCCCTCCTTCATCCCTCCCTCCCTACCTCCCTCTGTCCCTGTCATGACTCTTTTGTCAAAGATCAACTGTTCATCCTTATGTGGGTTTACTTCTTGACTCTTTCCTACTCCATTGATCTGTTTCTTCTAATACCATAAAGTTTTAATTACTGCTGCTGTGTAATATCACTTGAAGTCATGGAGTACCTCCATTTTTCTTTTCTTTCATGATTATTTTAATTATTTGGGGCCTCTTATGATTTCAAAACAATTTTAGAATCGTTTGTTCTATTTCCTTAAAAAAATGACTGGGATTTTGATAGGTATTCTATTGAATCTGTAGGTCTTTACAGCCATTGCCTATATCTCTTAAGGAACATTTATAATAGTATTTATTCTCCTAATCCATGAACACAGGACATTTTTCCAGTTTTTTTGTGTTTCATTTCTTTTGACAATGTCTTATAGTTTTCAGTATATGCATCCTTCACCTCATTTGTTAAGATTATTCCCAGGTATTTAATACATTTTGGTGAGATTAAAATGGGATTTATTTTTTCTTAATTTCTTTCCTTTAATTCATTGTTTGCATATAGAAATTCAACTTTTTGCATATTTTTGTATTTTTCTACTTCACTGTAATGATTATTTCCAGTTGTTTTTGATAGTTTTATTTTTCTATTTTTATTATATCATCTGCAAATAGGGATAGTTCCACTTCTTTCCAGTTTGGATTCCTCTTGTGGCTTTTTCTTGCCTGATTGCTCACCTAAAACTTCCAATACTGAGTTAAACAATAGTGCTGAAAGTGGACATCTTTGTCTTGTTCCTGCTTTTAGGGGAAATGCTTTCAGTTTTTCACCATTGAGTGCTTTGTTGATGGTCAGTGTGTCATATATATTTTTATTATGTTGAGGTAAATTCTTTTTATTCCCATTTTAATGAGAATTTTTAGTAATAAGTGGATGTTGAATCTAGCCTAATGCGTTTTAGTCTTTTGAGGTGATCATGTGAATTTTGTCTTTCTTTTTGTTGATCTGGTGAGTCACATTGATTGATTAGTTTTGGTATGTTGAATAACCCTTGCAAGCCATAAATGAGTCCATTGGTTATAATGGATGTTCCTCATAATATATTGCTGGATTTGACTTGTCAAGATTTTGAGGATATTTGTAATTGTGTTTATCAGGGGTATTGGTCAATAGTTTTTGTTTTTTTGTTCTGTCCTTATTTGATCTTGGTATCAAGGTAATGACCTCATAAAATGTGTTTGGGAGCTTTGCCCTACTCTTCAATTTTCTTTTTATGACTTTGAGAAAGAGAGGTATTAGATGCTCCTTGAAAGAGTATTAGGTCCTCCTTGAAAGTTTGGTAGAATTCACTAAAGAATTAAGATTTAAGAAAAATGTCTAAACCTATTTAGACAGGGGGGTTAGATCAGAGGGAGACTTCTGATTATTCTTTCAATTGCTATGTTTGTGATTGGTTACTTTATTGTGGTTCAGTTTTGGAAGATTGCATGATTCTAAAAATTTATTTGCATAAAGTCATTCATTGTAGTCTCCTATGATCCTTTGTATTTCTTCAGTATCTTTTGTAACCTCACCTCTTTTATTTATGATTTTTAATTTGGTTTTTTTTTTTTCTTTCTTCATGAGCCCAGCTAAGGGTTTATCTGTTTTGTTTATCCTTTCAAAGAAGCAACTCTTGGTTTCATTAACCTTTTGAAATTTCTTTTTAGTTTCTTTTTTGTTTATTTCTTCACTATTTTTTATTATTTTCTTTCTTCTAGTTTCAGTTTTATTTTAGTATTGTAAATATGTAATTCCATTCTCTTCTAGCATTGAGAGTATCTGCTGAGACATCTGAAGAATGTCTGAAATGAGATGTCTTTTTGTCTTACAGTCTTTTTTTTTCTTTAACAGCATTAAATATTTTTTCTTTATCTTTGAATTTTGATAATTTAACATACTGTGTCTTTCTGAAGATAATTTTGCATTTACAAATTTGGGCATCTTTTTGCTTCCTGGCAATTTATGTTTATTTTCCTAGGTTTAGGAAGTTCTTAGCTATTATCTCATTGACTCAAGTCTCTATTCTTCCCTTCTCTCTCTCTTTGTCTTCTGGACCACCTGTTATCCTTGTTTCCTCTTTTAATACAGTCTGGTAGTTCTCATAGACATTCTCCATTTTTCCTAAATCCTAATTTTCTCTTCTCCCATTTCGGTCATTTGTACATTGTATCTTCAATGTCCAAAATTCTCTCTTCTATCAATGTAATTCTTTAAAATATTTTCTATATCTGTCCTCATTTCATTCAACTTGTCTTTTTGTGTTTCTTTTAACATCTTCAATCTCTTTAGTGAGGGAATTATTTTTATTCCTGTATCTCTTTTTTAAGATCCTTCCTGTGTTTGTTTGAATCATTAGTACCTCATAGAATATGAAATATTTTGTTTCTAAATATTTTGTCTGTTAGGTCCTTGATATAGGTCTCTGGATTTTGTTCTTACGTTTTTGTACATCTTGTCTTCAGATGGCTCTTACTTCCTAGGCATGTATGTTGCCTTATTTACTTTTTTCCATTTGGGGGTGCTGTGGGTTTATTTTTGTCTGTTCTTTGTCTCCTTTGTTTAACTTGGCAACATATGAGGGAAGGAGGAGAAGCTGAAATTCAAGAACTCAGTTTCAATCTTGGTGTGGAAGAAAGACTATTCCAAGCAGATAGATTTACTCTGCCACTTCCCCTTTTGCTCCAGTGTATGCTGCATGCACTAGTTTATGGCACTTGGCACCCAAATTCTAGAATCCCACTCCTTGCCACCCAGCTCTGTTGGGTGGGACCCTAGGACAGAGGGTGTGTGGGAAATGCAACATGAGGTTATTTTCGGTCTCTCAGATTTCCTAGCAGAAAGGGCTAAAGGGGCTCCACTCTCTGGGCTCAGAAGTGTGATTCTCCACCACCAAACCAGCAGTCCTCATGCCCACTAGGTGTGTTAATCTGTACAACTTCCTCACTGAAAAGTTCCACTGAGAAAACTCACTGTGCTTGGTTCAGTCCTGTGCACCGCACAGTCTGTGTTCACACCTGTGTTCCAGTTCAGACTGGAATTTCAGCTGTCCTAGCCACAATTCCTACTTAACTACCCTCCTGCTATGCCCCCATAGTGAATGACCAGCCTTGATGGCAGAACCTTCCTGCAACAATCCAACATTGCCAGCATCAAACCTGTGACACCATGGCAAAAACAATTTTGACTTTTTGCTTTTTCAGTTATGCTTATGGGGGAGGTTCCTCAGAGCCTCCCTATTCCACATGTTGTAGGTGGAGTCTCTAGAACATTTTTAGAGACTCATGTGGCTCATGTTATGTTTCTGATGGAGAACTGTCCTTCTACAGCAATAGGAATTGTAATGGGGGGTGTGGGGAACTAGGTGAAAGAGAATTTAGAAATTTCATGTTAACCTACAAACCTACAGAAAATACCATGTGAAGTTGCTTAAGATTCTGCTTGTGTTAAACTGTTTGTTAAAATGTTGAAAGAAAAATAAAATAAAATAAAATATTGGCAGAAAAATGTATATGCCCCTTACAAGAAAAGAAATCCTAAAGAGATTGTAAAATTACAGTTGTTCGCTTATAAAAGACTGGTTACTTGATGAAAACTGAAAAGGAAGAGTTGAGCTTATTGAATAGGGACATAATTTGGGGCTTGAAAATTTTTGGAAAAATCTTCAATAACTTGAATCAATCTTTGATGGATTGACAAAATGTCAAGCATCATCTATTGGCATTTTTGTCATGCTTTAAAGAGAAAGGTCAAAATATAAGAATAAGATAAATGTCTGAAATGTCTTTTGATATTTTCAGGCAAGTCCATTTCAGAAATACTTACATAAACGTGTACTTGATTATACTTGTATGAGCACAGTACTTTTGGGGGAAGAATCTGGTACCAATGACTAAAGCAAACAGGAGAGGGTGTTTATACATATTACCTCCTGAGTAACTGTTACTTAAAAAAGTTCATCTCAATGCTTGAAGGCAACACAGGTGACAGAAATAATGCTGTTGAAAACATCCTGTTTAACTCCCTATTCTTAAATTCCACAAAACTTGCTACAAAGTTTTCTTTCCTAAAGAGGATTAAACTGTCTAGGGCTTCTTTTTCTCAGATTGTGAATTCTTAATTGCCTTTCTCAGTCTTCATTTGTTTCTTGGCTGGAAACAAGTTTGGATTCAAAGTATTTGATTTGGCTAGGAGACAGCTTCTTGTCCATACCCATCATGTATCACCACTTCTTTCTTACTGTTTTAAGAAATGGGAAATGAGGAAAAATGTAGAAATGACCCCAACTGGTGAATATAACCCCATCAAATACAGACTTCAATATTCTCGGACTGTTTTCTGCATGATTTAATATGAAAGGGAGATGAATGACTAAGCTAGTGAGAATGAAATTATTTTCATTAAAGAGAGAACTATTCATGTAACTTCTTTGTTTATAGTGTTAAAAGCTTGTAATAATCAGAGATTTTTAATTTTCAAGTAAGCAATGTCTAAATAACTTTGAAGGAAAATATGTCCAATATTTTTTTCAGGATTCACATATATAACATAAAAGACAAAGGAATTATCAGAGTGGTACTAACAATATTTAAAGGTTTTGAAAATATCAACGACACATGCAAAATCTACTACTCAATTAGATCACAAACATCATTCTCTGATTATAAATATATTAATTTCCTATTGCTTCTGCAATGAATTACTGCAATTTTTGTGATTTTTAAATCAACAAAAATTTGTTCTCAAGCATTTCTTAAGATCAGAAGTCCAAAAAGTGTCTCTCTGGGCTGAAGTCAGGTATTGGCAATGATGTCTTTTTTCTGGCTGCTCCAGGGGAGAATTCTTTCCCTTGCCTTTTCCAGCTTCCAGTCTCCCCCACATTCCTTGACTCAGGACACCTTCCTGTATCTCCAAAACCAACATAGTACTGGTACCTCTTCGTATCATCCTCTGACTCTCATTCTCTTGTTTTTCTCTTACTATAAGCGCCCTTGTGTTTACATCGCCTCTCCCCCACCTAGCCCAGGATCATCTCTCAAACTCAAGATATTTACCTTAATCACTTCTGAAAAGTCTCTTAAGTAAAAGTCTTTTAAGTAGTGGTTATGGACTGACTGTTTCTATGCCCCTCAAATTAACTTTGAAATTCTAACCCCCAGTGTAATGGTGTTGGGAAGTAGGATCTTTGGGAAGTGACTAAATCCTGAGGGTGGAGACCTCTTGAGTATGACCCCCAAAGGCTTTCTTATGGGAGGACTCAATGACTCAGCAGCCTGCAACTTAGAAAATTCTCTCTAGAACCCAACCATCCTGGAACTGTGATTCCCAGCTTTAAACCTGAATAAATTATAAGGGAAAAATGTTTGTTGTTCAAGCCACCCAGTCCATAGTATTTCTGTTATTTTAACAGTTTCAACTGACAGTAACACACAGGTTCTGGGGATTAGGATATGGGTATTTGAGGGGCTGTTATTCTGCCTACACAGTAGGGCTCTAACAATTTCACTTTCTGGAAAAAAATAAGTGATAAAATAAGAAATGCTAGAGGAAATTCTTCATAGTGAAAAATGTTTAACTTTACCTTTGAAAGCAGTTTCCCTGCATGTGGACATCTAGATTGATTGAATTTTTCCTCTTAAAGAACTTTAAAGATAAATCTTCACTGTTATATTGGAACTTATAGAAATTTGCTGCATTCTTCTTGTTGTCCCTCAGCACATAAGATCCTTTTTCCCTGGCTGCCTTTAAGATTGCATTTCATTGCTGGCTTTATTTGACATAACTATGATGCGCCTTGAAATTCATTGAACTTTTTATATTCAAAGATTAATAATTTTCACCAAATTTAAGACATTCTTTCTTCAATGACCCCTTCAGGGACTCTAATTATACATGTATTAGTTAGCTTAACGTAGTCCCAACTCATTTAGGCTTTTTTGTTTGTTTTTAGAGGGTTATTGTTTTCCTTGTCTTATTCATTTTGGGATAGTTTCTAGTTCAACATCTTCGAATTCACTAATTTCCTTCTGCCATGTCAAATCTGTCATTGACCCCATTCAGTGTATTTTTCATTTCACACATAATAATTTTCAAAAATTCCATTTAGGTTTCTTTTATGTTCTGTTTCTTTATTTCACTTTGTGGTAGGTTACCAGACAATGGGAATTTTACTTTGTAGGGTAGTAGATAATTTTTATATATTCCTATAAATATCCTTGAGTTCCATCATACAGTTCAATCACTTGGAAACACCTTAATCTTTTTGGTTTATTTTTGTTTTGTGATTTATTAAACGAGGTCAAAGCAGTAGTGAATGTGAGGCTAGTTATTCCCACTACTGAAACAGGAATCTCCTGAGTACTTTACCCAAAGTCCCAAGAATTATGAATTTTTCAGTGTACCCTATAGGTATAGACTGAATCATTCCCAGTCCTACATGAGCTGGTTTCTCTTTTCTAATCATTTCTGATAGTTTGGTGTTTGTGTGTGTGTGTTACCCCCAAACTTGAGTTGTTTCTTCACATGCATGTCTGGTTAATTCTCTGCAGGTCTCTTGGATTTTCTCTGTATACCTTCTCCTTTTTGGTATTCTGTCCTGAGAACTCCATCTGTCATGGACATCCTGCCATTTCTTGGCTAGCTCCTAACATGAGAGAGCCAGACCCTGCCCCCCGGCACCCTAGCCTAGAAACTCTTTGGAATGAACAGAAGCATCTGTCAAACTTGCCTCAGATCTTTCCCATCCTCAGGGAGCACTATCATTTGTTGCCTTTTTTCCAGTGTTTTGGAAACTGTTATTTTATATATTTTGTTCAGTACTTTGGTTCATTTTCCAGGCAAGAGATGTCTAATCCTTTGTGAATATCTTGGGCAAGTACTTTATCTTTTAGAAATTGTTGAGGAGGAACTTTGAAAAATTCTTAATCTTGTATTTATCATTAACGCAACAAGTTTCCTTACATGTTTCTTACAGATCATTCTTAGACTTTCCATTTATTTGAATGCAATGCTGTAGCACTAGGGAGATAAGTCAGATAACTTTGCTTTAAAATCATTAAATGCGACTGGAACTTTTTAGTGTGAAATTGTTTTATTATTCTTATTAATAAAAATGTTGTTCAACTTTCACTGAAGTAAATTCACTGTTTGATCATCCACTCATCCTATTACTTATCTTCAAATGTGTCATTTAAGATAAAATCTGTTCACACCACTTAACATCAAAAATTATGTTTTGGCAGTTTAGTATCAGAGGCTTCTGAATAGAGACAGTGCCCTACAGGGTCTTTTATTTCCACCCCTTTATTGGCATCATGCAAACATGGTTCTAATTTAAGATGACATGGAAATGTTTTTAAGATAATATCTTTTTAGGAAGATAGCTTTATTCTAAAATGTATTTGATCTTTAGCTCTCTAAGTCTTTATCTTTTCTATGTTTAACTATTTCCTACTCCTTCCTTAAAATACCTATAAATTTGTATATGATAAACAATTGTGTATAGTTTTATATGTTGAGAAAAACAAAATGAAAATATTTACTATTAAGGGTGAAAGATGAAGTGTCATCTCATAATATTAAAAATAGTTTTCCATTTTCAGTACAGTCTGACAGTGATAGAGATAAAATGCTCCAAACAGAAACCTTCAATGAAGCAATTTCATTCAGCCATTTTTCCATCTTTTTAAAACTTTCAATAGTTCTGAAAATTCCTGAGATAATTAAAAATGTCTCTATACCCGACTCTAGAGAGCTAAGAAATTCTTTCCTCTCACCACCAAGTGAGACACCAGCTGGGTGTCCCACTATTTAACTCAACTCTAACACTTTGTACCTGGAGATAGCATCAGATTCCACAGTTTAAGGGTTCAGTCCCTCAAGTCTGCTTCCCTCCTCCTCCTCACTTCAAACACCAATGGCAAGTCCGGTACTTCTGACCACATGACTATAAATCAGCTGTTTCTATGACCCCCTCCTTGAGTTTGATTAATTTGCTAGAAAAACTTACAGAATTCAGGAAACCCGTTTACTCATTAGATTGTCAGTTTATTGCAAAAAATTTTAGAGGCTACAAATCAACAACCAACTGAAGAGATACATAGGCCAAGCAAAAGGGCACAGAAGTTCCATGGCCTGTCTGAGCATGCCATGTGTTATATCAGTTTCAGGTCTTAGAGGGCTAACTTCCACCAGAACAAAAAAGGTTTTATTTATGGCTCCAGCCTAATGTGTATAGCTACAATATAAAATTATTGGGGAATCCATAGTGCAACAATCTAAGCATTTGTCCTATAACCATCCTAGGCCAGATAGGTTCACCACCAGTTCATGCAGCTTAAAAGAGAACCCTGGAGCCCTTGGCATCATCCCCACATGTTTTCTAATAGTAAACAAGTCAACAGTGAGGCTGCAAAATGGGCCCTCCTGCGAATCTAATAGGGAAAACAAGTCAACAGTGAGGCTGCAAAATGGGCCCTCCTGCGAATCTCTGTATTCTTTTTCCTCCGATAGCCTGTGCTCCACTGCTCTCTGCTGTTCACCACCGCACAGTCCTCTGCCACTGCAGTCCCTGAGTAGCACTATGGTAATAGCTTGAGCTTCTAGGCACAGGTGTACCCACCTACACATGCCCACACCACACTCCAGGTGTCTATCAGACATGTGTATAAGACCACAGGTGTCAATCACAGATGCTAATGGAGTGAGGGAGGGAAAAATGTCATAACTTCCATTTACCCTATAGCATACAATTCAGTTGGCAAAAGCAGGGTGAAGTGTGAACTGCTTGACAAGGCTTGGGAGACTGACAAGGCACAGCACAGACCAGGCACGAATTAACCTACAGAGTTCCTGGCAGCCATCTTTGTGCAGTGTGGCTGTCTTTCACCAAAATGTAGAAAAGATTTCAAGATCATGGGTGTAAAGACCCTAAGTTTCTCAAATTGGCTTAAATATGGGGCCTATCTTTATAGTATTCTTTAGAGGCATCATCAGGCCTACCTGTTAACTTTTATTTAGGTGAGGTCTACAGGCACAAGGATTTTATATGCCCATATATTTCACATGGCTATTCGCCAGTTTGCTTTTTAATTGGTAACTTAAGTCTCTCTATCTCAATTATCCTATTTTTCAATCAGTCAGGGTCATTAAATATCATACATTTGACATCACTCTTATCATTCTGTTATCATCAACCAGGAAACTCCCCAATCCCAACTCTTCAGTGTCTAATGGAGGCCTTATTGCATGGGTGTTATTGTTTAAACCATGGACAATGGCAAACAATTCAAGTTTCAACCCTTCTTTCCATCTCTGAGGTCAAGGACAGTGGGACTACAAGTTCTAACCCTCTCATCAGATGAGTGGTTCTTCTCGCAACCAGCCCCCATCCTTTAGTACCATCAAAAAGTCACTTCAGTAACATAACACATAACAGCTTTATTGAGCTTACTACTTAGGAAATTCCAAAGTTTTAGTAGCTCTTGCCAAAGCAGGAAGGAAGACCAAATATATATTTCCTATTATAAATAATATATCAATGACATAAAAACTTAGCACATATAAAACATAAAAGTTCATACTGACTGAAATCAACATTTCAATGGTCAGGTATATTTCCATCTCGAAAATAAAGAGCAGAACACTAGGAAAGATCACTACAGGAGTTAAAGTTTTTTTAAAAAGTGCTTATTCAAAAATCTTATAAAAAATTCATTTGGAATAGAATAATTACAATTTTTAAAGACTTAGCTTATGTTTTTATGGTGCACATTTAGTTTACAGCTTGGAGAGGTCCTTCCATCTTCTAAGAACTGAATATAGAATCCCACCTGAGTAGGAATTCAGTAAATTACATACATGAGTCTTTCCATGGTTTTTTTAAGCAAATGGCCCTAGATATCAAGGGGTATATGTAGCAATCTGTCCTGAATGGTTTATAGATCCCACATGCTTATGTACTTAATGTAAATTTTCCCCTACCTATAATTTTATTCTATTGCTTATGATTCTACTGCAATAAATATAAATTGTTTGGCATCCTCCCAGATCTTTCTTATACTTAAAGGTATCATTATTCACCTGATGGCCATCTTTCTTTATGTAAGACAGTCTCATGGAAGATTAATAAATGAGTATATGCTCAGTTAAGTGATCAACATTAATTTATCTTCTTCTCAGTGAACATTTATGAAGTTACTTCTCAGCTCCATCAGTTGAAACACAAGGCTAGTGGGTTCTGGACTGCAGTTTTGTGGCCAGTTCACTCAAGTATAAGTCAGCTTCTTGAGGTGGTCAGAGAGTCACCCGCCCAGTTCTCTCACTGTGGCACCTGGTGAATGCTTGTCAGAGGGGAACTGATCAGCAGTGGAAAGAGAGATGATTCCAATAATTCAGCAAACAAGTGTAAACTTAATTGTGCTGTGTGCTACTGAGAGCACATGTAATCTGTGCCAGTTGACTGTAACCAAGAGGATTTGGATGTAGGAAGAGGTGTCAGTTGATCCCAGATTGAAGGATTGAGAATTATCTAAACAGGAGACATCATTCAAGGGAGCAGATGTGTATGAACCGCTCGTTTAATTTGGGACCAGTAAAAATGTTGATATGACTTCCCATGAATGATGTTACATTACTTTTGCCTCTTTGATGTTTTAATACCTAATCCTGTGAGTTATTTTAGGGATGCTTGAGCAATTGTGCATTAAGCAGTAAATCTAATAGGCCTGATTAGCTTGTTCTTGAGCATGGAGATAGTTCATTGGTAGCGGGAAAAATCTGAGCAATGTGGAAATCACTGGCTCATATTTCAGATATTGTTATAAAGCTGCAACTACTTTAATGTTTTTCTTAGCATATTCCATCTGTGTTTTAGGATTTAAATAAATAAATATGTTTTCCTTAAAGAAACAAAACATGACGTGGACTGCAAAATGTATACACAGGTGGTCTTCAGTGAGATACATTTTTCCAATATGATTTAGTCTGATTATTAGTGACACCTCACCCATCTTATAAACCATCTTCTTAGAAAGACAGAAAATTTCTTTTTGACAAGAAAGAATAAATTAATATTTCTTCCAAAGGTTTTATCTATGTGATATTCAATACAAACAATTATATATTGGGTAAACCACAAACACCCAACACAATACCACATAACTCAGGGATTATGCTCTTCTATATAGAAAAACATTGTTTAATAAACATAGAGAAAAAAATGTTCTAATCAGTAAATTTATTAGGGATCTAAAAGCCAGGGTCCTGTGAGGAAGACAGAACCCTTGCCGCCTGATTCAGAAGAGGTAGTTCAATATTAGGAATTGGCTATAAAGATATCGGCAAGAAAGCAAACACTGTAAAATGAATAAGAAAAAGGGTAAGGAAGGAAAAAAAAACTAGCGTCAGGAAGCCAAAGCACCCTAGAGCTGAGGGTGAAGACAGGAGGAACAGGTGTGTCACCAGAATCTAAAACCACAGGTGATCTCTGTCCCCTGAGACAGAGAGAGGGAAACGCTGTGGCTCCTCCCAGGAGGAGGTTACCATCTTCAGTTTCCCAGCAAGTCTCAACTCAAGCCCATTGTAAAAGAAGCTGGGGAATGGAGTTCGCAACTACCCCTGTGGTGCAAGGCAGGGCATGGGAAGGGCAAGGGATGAATCTGAGAGCAAACAGATGACTGGTACAGACCCAGGAGACACTGAGGTACCAGGCATAAAGATACAGGGTCCTAGGGCTATTGGTGCTTCCCTTACTTGACCTTTTCTTTGAAAGAATATCATTCCTCAGAGTCAATTTTAACTTCCTTACTGAATGTAATTTTTTTTTCCTTCTATGTATTCACCGATGTGCTTGGCTATAAAGGATGCCAGATAAAGTAACTCATTTAAACTCCAGGGTTTGAAAACCGGGTTGTAAGCATCATCGGCAGTTATGTGTGTATTGCAAAGGAAGAACTCTGTGAGAACTCCAGTGGGAGTGGGGCTGGGGGGAGTTGAGCTATACCCGATCCACTGTTTGTGGACTGGAATGCAGTTGTAATCATGGAGAAAGTGATGCGTGTTGGGAGTAAGGGGAGTGGCAGGTGGCGCCCGACTCAGAGGCATCTCTCACACCCTCCAGCCTGCTTCTTTATTTTTGGAAATTCATCCAAAAGATAAAACAAGGAGCTTTATTCTCTTGTCACTTAAAGCTGACCCCTAAAAATACAACAACTTAGTATAAAACCTTATAAGTATATCTTCAAATTTAAAAAAAATTAAGGTTCAAAAGCATCATGTTAGGGTTTAAATGAATTGTGATTTTTTTTTAGGTTTTCTTTAGATCAAAATTCAATGTTCATTTTGTGGTGACTGCCAGCCCTTATTAGCAACAAATCAGAACCTTTAATTATGAATGCCTCTAGTCAGTAAAGAAAATGAACGATAGGACTTTCCCAAAAAGATTTTCATCAGACGCCAAATTATTTTAATATTTGATAGTTTCTTCAGCAAATACTCTGTACAGAAAAGAAGATAGATTTTTTTTCTTCCATTCTCCCTCATCACTGTGTGTGTGTCTGTGTGTGTGTGTGTAATGGGGGTAAAAGTAATGAAATATGCTGGAGAGACTCTATTGGTTTGCCACAAGGTACCACAAGCTGAATGTCTTAAACCACAGAAATCTATTTTCTCACAATCCTGGAAACTAAGCGCCTGAGATGAAGGTACCAGGGTTCTCTCTCAGAGGGTTTGTAGAAGGTCATCATCTCCCAGTCCTCACATGGTTTCCCTCTTGTGTGTCACATCCTAATTTCCTCTTTTTGAAAGAACACCAGTCATATTGAATTAGAGCTCACCTTAGCAACCTCATTTTACTTTAATTTCCTTTTTAAAGGTCCTGTCTCCAAATATATTCACATTCTGATGTATTGGGGGTTAGGACTTCAACGTATTAATTTGAGAGGACATGATACAACCCAGAGCAGAGACTTAAATCTAAAAACTGAAACTGAGGAGATATGAGATATTCAACTTGAAAAAATTGTACAGTATCACTTTAGATAGAATCATTTAGAAAGAAAAACTTGCATGTGAGTTATTTAAGTTTGGGTTGATTTTTAATGCCAGTTTTTCTTAGGTATGGTTTGCATGCTCCAACTTATCTCCCTTCGCAATGGCTGACCAATTCTACTGACTCACAGATTCACAAAGGGAGAAATCCTGTGTTAGGCCCAGACCATTTCCTGGCAGTGATGCTCCTTTTCTCATGCCAGAAAAATGGTTCTTTCATAGTAGATAATCCTCCCTCTTTGTAGTTTATCACCTTCAAAACCTGGACAGGAAAAAGTTTGATGATGCCAAAATCATCAAATCACAATGTTTCATAATTAAGTCAGCAAGTCCAGCAACCTATAAAACACATTTCCAAACCTCCCAGTAAAGTCTGTATTTCCTTTTTTTTTTTCCTTCCTTCTAAAATGTATGTTTGCCAATTTGACCTTTTTGATCCTTGGAAAATGACAGAGGTGAACAGATTTCGAAAAGTAAGATGATAGAGCTCAGTGAAATTAAGACAGAAAATTGATCCCAGAGAACTAAATAACCAGAAAAGAGATGTGAAATAGAAAACTGGATGGAAAGCAAGAAAGAAATGGTAATCGATTTCTTTGGAAATGAGTGGTAAAGAAAGCTGAAAATGAAACCACTTCTTATTTATTTTTAATAACTGCATCAAGAGAGGATTTCGGTAGAAAAGCCTAAAATGGTTCTAGTCTTGATTCTCATCCTTAAGCTGAATCGTCCCTACCAAGTGCCCTATAGCTCTTGGATTTACACAACCACTATTACCACATCCAATTCCTAGAGGATATATTAGGTGTAGTAAACATTTCCTTTTCTTCAAAGTTTGGAAGTTTGAAAAACTATTATTTCAGTTCAAGAAGCATTAATGAATTGTGTGTTAATGAACTGTGTGTTAGGAATCGTACAAAATGAAATTTCTGCCCTTAAGGGGAAAGAAATCCCAGAACAAATAAAGATTTCTCAACTCCAGCCACAGCATGGCTTGGCTCATTGTGAATACACCTGTATGCAACTGGGTTTTCTTTTTCCTGTTTGGGATGGACAAGAGTCTATAAGATACACAACCTTTTCCGAAGGCAAATCTCATTGTCACAGATTCAGATCTGAGATTTGTTTATGTCAAGGTCTCACTTCCAAGTCTGAATATGATTTCCCAGGTAATCACGTCTGTGTCCAGGCCCCACAATACTTAACTCTATAACTCTCACTTCCCAGGGAGGCCATGTAATGTAGAGGTGGAGAACCCAGACTCTGCAGTCAGACATCTGCCTTCAGACACCAGCATTTTCATGTCTGACATCTTATAAAATGACTTCACTTCTCTTCAGGCTCAATTTCCTTATTCATAAATAGGAGAGATAATACTCAGAGTGTTGTCAGAATCCAATGTCGACATGTGTTGTAGATCGTTCACTGGGGACATGACTTGCATGTAGTGAAGGCTCTCAATAAATATTAACTTCTGTTATTGTTAATCAGATGGGGCAATTCCTGATGACTGCTCTCTTTGATAAAGAAACTAATTCTCTCTGAGCCAGAGTCTTTTAAGCTTCTTATCTGACAGATTTCCCCTTCACTTTTTCTGGAATGCTTTGTGTCCAGATTCTGGAAATAAACTTTGTGATTCAATATGTTTGTCTCTTTTGCCTATTCTGTTTATCACCCAGTTAAGATCCCTACACCTTTACTCAGTCTTTGTTCCTGTCCCAAGGCTCTTGCCAACATCTCAATTTAGGCACTTGAGCCCATGGGAGATGTGACAAGTCCCTGGAGCCTGAGTTCACTCTTGACGCCAGTGCAGATCCCTGAAACAAAATTGAAAAGTTGTGTAGATTTTGGATCACTGGATCCTTTCTAGAATGTTATTCAGGAGCATTTAATCCATTCATTCACTCATTTGTTCATTCTTCATTTTATTTTAACTCTTTCTGTAGTCTAGCAATTCTGCATGCTGAGCGGACAGAAAACAGGGCCTTTCCTCGAGGCATTCACTATCTAACATAGAGAAGACTAGACCCAGCTGATCTTCATACAGTGTTTTTGGAAAGATAATAGCAAAATGCACACAGTCTTATGCAGGCTTTTGGAGGAGGGAGCACCTATGTTGGGACAAAGAGGAAGCTCAGATCGTATGAAAGGAATTGGACAAATGAAAAGGCAAAGGCACAGGGGAGGGACAGTCTCAGCACCAGCCGTAGCAACAGGAGCTGTAGGGAAAATCTAAAATGTGTATGTCACTGGGAGGGAGGCTGGACGGGCAGGAACTGTGGAACAGGTGGACAGGAGTGGGGCTGAGACTGGCACAGGCCCTGTACTGCAGGCTCAGCTCTGCTGCACGCATAGATAAACTGCTACAGATTCACGTCAGGGTAAGGTAGTGGCTTAAGGATTAACTTAAGTGTGGGAAGAGATTGGACTCAGAGAGATACAGGAGGCACCTAGTGAGTCTGTCCTTGAGGGCTTCAAGCTGTACTCTGCATAACGCGTAGGACTTTGTAAGATGGTGACTTGTCCCTCGGAGCATGCCCCTAGGATGTGGGGACATGAATATTATGACTTTGACTTTTATACAGTTTATATAAATATTTTCCTATCCTCAGCAAAAGACATCTTCCCAAACCATGAAGGGAAAAGGGCAGAGTGGAAAGACTTGGATTTCGAAATGAGAGCTGGATTCAACTCTGTAAGTTAGCACTCGTTATGTGACCCTAGACGGGTTATCAGACCGCTCTGATTTTTTTGGTAATTTTATTTTTGTTTATTTTTTAATTGAGGTAACATTGGTTGACAACACCGTACACTATTCAGAGGTAATCAGATCTTCACCATCCTCACCTACGGTGTTTTGCCAGACGTTTGGTTCCGATCCACTCTTGGTGCGCACAGACTTGCTTTCATACCATTTGCATTACTGTGTTATCACTGTTTTGCAAAGAAATGCTGTGGGCAGCAGGTGCACCTGCACCTGTCTTGTTGATGAGGAATTGGTGTCAAAAGTGTCTTCAGTCCATCCTTGGGCACAGTCACTTGACCCTCCTATGAGCAGTGACATCCAAGTACTTGCTTTTGAAGTACATTTAAGTAAATTCTCAGTCTGTTTGCCCATGCTGGCAGTGGACTGCCAGATCAACCTCTCTAAAGTCTTGTTACCCTTTTTTAATATAATTTTTATTGCAATAAACTGCATTATAACACATTTCAGGTGTGCATCATTATCAATCATCTGCATATATTCATAAAATACTATTATTCATTAGTTTTTCCCAGTTTGAGAATGTCCAGTGGAATTCTATTACAAGTTGGCTTAAGTAACAACAGCTGATCATCAAGCATTTGCGCTCTCTGTAGAGTGCTGTCCGCTTCGAGATCCCTAAAGAGAAGAGGTGGAGGCATCTCATAGGACCGAGAAAATGAGAACATCTGTCTTTACTTGCTTTCTTGACGTCACAAGGTTATTTACGGTGAGGATGAAATGACATGGTGTCTGTGGATGTCCTGTGCGTTACCAGGCATAATGTACGAGAGAGAAGGGAAGCTGTGTGTACTGAAGGCCTGCTATATGCCATGTAATATGTATTTTTTCTTACAATCACATAGGAACTCAGATAATTTTGTTTCATTTTCAAAAGCTAAAAAACCTGAGGATCCACTAGATTAAGTGCCTTGGACAAAGGTACACAGTTCCTAGGAACAGAAGAGGGCTGAATTACAAACTGGGCTTTTGATTTTGCATTGTGCTGCCTCATGTTTCTTTCCAAAAGACCCTGTTATCTCCAATAGGCCTAAAAGCTGTGTGAAGGCAGATGCTACCTCTTCTCTTTAATGCTTTGCTGTCTGTCTATTGATTGATCCATCTACGCCACCATATAATAGATGACCTAGATATTTAGACATTTATTTAATAAATGGAGGAATGAATGAGCTGATGATAATGAGTTTAAATAATCTTATCTTTAAATAATCTCCTCTGGAGGGCCTCTCCTAGCTTTTCTGTTGAATGCTTTCTGTGCAGGCCCAAACCCTTTAGGGAAATTCACACAACAGCAATCTATTTTTACAGTGTCACGGGTATGGTCACTAATTAAAATGAAGAAACCACAATGGAAATGCCTGTACTTTGTTACCATTTTTTTCCTAGTAAATACAGTTCCATTTTTAGTGTCTAGGCAAAATCAGTAAATAAAAGTCACACTTAGCTGGCTGATCTATGCAAAGAGAGTCCTCTTCCCGCAGGACTGCAGGCGGATGCATCTGGGAGGATGGAAAGATAGATATATCATTAATAATTACAAGCCCAGTTGGCTGCTGCTAATGGCCCAGTGACCCAAGACTCGCCAATCTGCAGTCCAGATCAGAGGATCTATAGGACACTGGGAATATTGTGTGAGAAGGTTCCCTTTCGCTCTGTTTTTTAATATTTATTTATTTATGCACACAAAAGCTGGGGTACAGGCCAGAGTCGCGGGACGTAAGAGGATTCACCAGAGACAGAGTGGGGAAAAGAACAGGCAGATGGACTGAGATACACTGCTGAGGGGAGCAGCGGGTGAGGCAGAAGAGGTCTGCTGCACCTGTGGGTCCCCTCCCTGGCTGGGGATCGAACTCGCACTGCTGTGCCGCAGATGCTTCACAGTGCGGCGCTCAACTGGCTGCACCGCCTGGAAGGACCACCATTTCTTTTTTAAAAAAACTATTAATTTAAGAAGCTTACCAGCTTCTCTGTACAGCTGTGGCCCCTGCATGATATTGTATCAAGCTCTTTACATTCATTCAGTCTACCTTCCTCCGTGTGTCTCCCAATTCCAGCTGAACAGATCAGTCCCAAACCAATAAACAGATCAGAAAGAGAGAGTTCACCATTTCTTCAGTTCCTCTCCCACAGGGAACTGGACATAAGGGTGACCAGGAGGGCCAGACTTTCAAAAAGAGGAAGAGCAGGCCCCTGCTTAGAACCATGCTCTTGTGCCTGGCTGCAGCTCCCCAGTGCAAACCCAGAGAGAAAGATACAGGATGACTCTGCAGAATGGAGGGGATATTTCATGGAGTTTATATTTTGATTCACTCAAACTTGACTTCTAAACTGACTGTGCAGTTACCGAAAAAGGTTATGAAAAGCAATCCTTAAACTTTGTAGCAGAAATGAGGTCTTGAGAACAAATTGAGTGCAGATGTGGAAAAACAGAATATTGCACTTGTGTAAGCGGGACTAATCTGTGGTCCTCTTGTCTCTGAGGCAGTCAGTTTATTCATGGCCATTTCCTTCACCAGACTGTAAGCTACAGGAAGCTAGCTGCCACCTCTGCTTTCTTCCCATTTTATCCTTAGTACCTCACCTAGTTCAGTGAGTTCCCCACAGAGCCGCTAGAAGCCATGTGCTGAAGTGTCAACCATACAACCTTTGCAGTTAGAAGACCTGAGTCCATTAGATGAATGAACTCACTTCCTATGTAATTCTTCAGCCAGTGTTGCACGTAAGTGGACTCATGGAAACTCCCAGGGGCAAATGTTTTCCCATTCATCAGCTATAGCTTGTACGACCCACCTGGACAGCTGGTGAGCCCCTTCCTTCTGTTTCCCCTTCCCGACCCCCACTACTGCCTTCTCAATGTTCTTCCACTTAGAATCCATTGGCACCTAGCTCCCAGCCTGGAACACGCAGCTTTGTGTTCTCAAAACCAAATCTTATTTTTTCCCCTCCTAATCTGTGCAGTGATTTATTTGTGTTTTGTATTTCTGGCTAGTTAGCATAGAGCATCAAGTGGTCAAATGGATATGGAATGAGTATTTCAGGAGAGGTAAAATCAATTGTAAGTGATTTTTATATGTTGGTTTCTAAAGTGATTTTTGTGTATGTGTCCTAATTATGGTTTAGGCATGCCCTTCATTTTTTATTAGTTATGATGGACGGAAATGGGACCAGTATCCTTTGAATGTGGTTCTGTCCCTACTGGCCTTGTCATATCCCTACTGTAACCTCATCAAACCATACCTCTTTGAATCTCTCAGGGATCCAAGAAGTAGAAATTTGGTGTCCACGGGTAAGAGGGAACTGAGCACTTCCAGAGGCTGTTTCTGCAGCATTCCATGATAAAGGAGATACCACAGTTTCATTCTCTGGCACAGATCTAGGGGGCGTTGTTCCCATCTGCCACTCAGCTTAAGATGTACGTCTCTGAGGCTCTTTTTGTTGTTATTATTGGCTAGGTCTCCAGAAAGAAAGAAGTCACAAGGATCGTTGACACCCAGTTCTTTGGTCTGGGCTCCATCTGTTCACTCACCTACACACCTCGAGCTGCTGTGACAACTTCATTAGCCTAGTGATTTTCAAGTGGCCTTTCCCAAATGGACAGTGATGTGCCAAATCTCTTTAGATTCAGCCACATGGGCAAGTTGGGAAGAAGCATTACTAAGCTATTTAAGTACGTTGTGGACATGCCTACACAACATTTCTACTTCTGTGACTGGCCTGTGGGTGTTCAGTGTCTGCCACAGGAGCCCGTCTTACAGGAGAAGTGGAGGTAAAAAGCAGTCTGAGAAGGGGCATGCAAGGGAGTACACAGAGAACTGGGGGGCCGGGGTGCTCTCCTGGTGAACGTGGCACCAGGACTGGAGGGGAGCCCATCTTGCCATAGCTGAAGAGATGAGTCACAACCAAAGCCAAGATGATGTGGGAAGCAAGATGTAAACTCCCATATGCCTTGCTGGTTGCTGTATTTATAAGCTATACTTGCAAAAGGCCATCTTCTTTAACTGGGATTAGTTTTTATCATAATTACTTAGCATTTTGAAAAAGAATCTTCTGGTCCAAAATTAACACTAAACAACTGTTCATATTTCTGGAAAGAAGGACAATGAAAGTGATCTATCTGTAGATTGTTTTGACCAGGACAATTAGATGTTCCAATTCTTCTCCAATCTTTGTTTTCAAAATGCTAGATGGGCTGGGTTAGAATGACCTTGAACATAATTAATAAACCACAGCGGCAGACTCCCAGACCCTACACTATCCTATTGAGTCAAAGGAAAACAGAGCTTAGGAATGTAGATTCCTATTTCACATGTGTCCTCATTGCTTCAGAAGCATAGCCAGATTTGAAAATTGCTATCAGGCCATTGTGCGGTGCTACGCTCCTCTGCGCTCCCAAGGAAGGCGTGTGCCCAGAGAGAACGCAAATGGCTCTTCACTTCCAGGTCAGAGTTGCATGAACACAAGACTGGTGAAAACATCTTCCTCAGGTTCAGTCAGCATAACAGGCCAGATCCTAAGAGAGGAAAAGACGCCTTTGCCCTCTGAACCTCTCCCAAGCCCAAGTTGCATCTTACCATTCCATGTAAGCACTGGCATTTATGCCAGTCGGATGCCCTCAAAAGGCTGGAAGGAGCACAAGTAACAGCATGTTTGCTACTACATCAGCCCTGGGGAGTGAGCGGGTGGAAACAGGGGAAGCTTATGAATCCAGCCCAGCCTTTAGCTTGCCACAGTGACTGCACCAGATGCCAGGCAGCGGCCCGGGTCCTTCTTAGGGGAGAAAAGAGGGAAGCGGAAGATAAAATGGCAGTTAGGCCCTGCCCAGGACTAACACATAAGGCCATTTTAGAACAGCTTGACGTAACTATGACAACAGAGTAGCATTTCCAAAACCACAAGAAAAAGGTTCCTGACTCATGATATGTCAAAGGCCCATGGGGGAGTTGCTCTTTTTCCTCATTCCTACTTCTGTGTGGTTTTCTACAGGTGCTTGGATAAAAGTCTGAGTTTAGTTGCTCTTACACCACATTTTAGTGATGTCATATCAATACCACCTTATCAGCTCTTCTTTCAGGGTTCTGTCCCTTTGGGTTCCGTGGAAAGATCAGGCACAGACGATGCCCACAGAGTACAGGGCGACCTCATTCTACAGTCACCAACAGGAGTCACAGACCAGAGCAACCGAGGTGGTGGCTGAGTGTCCGCCCCGTCAGCTGGGGCTTCTGGTGAAAGGTGCACTCAGAGCAACAGAAACCCAGGGCAGCCACTTAGGCGCTGTGCCTCAGTCCCCTCTCAAGATGTTAAATGCTAAAAATGACTTCTCAGACAGACTGCACCAAAAACTGCCTCAAGAAACAGGAATGATGATTGCATAGGAGAGTATTTTAACAGGCACACTGGGGAAAACATTCGTCCTGTGTTTGATAGCAGTAGACTCAGCACAGCGCATGGCACATGGGAACAGCCCATAAGATGGAGCTGCTATTGTCATCAAAATACAGCTTGCTGCAAGCCCATAGGAAAAGAGTTCACAGCAGACATTTCACAGAAGAGGTTCCTGTGACCTACAAAGAATATAAAATACTATCCTCATTAAAAATCAATAAATATAAATTAAGGTAGCAAAACACTCTTACCCCACACATTGGGTTGGCAAGGTTTGTGTGTTTTGTTTCAGATAACACCCAGAGCTGGCCAGGGGGACAGCGGGACACTCATAGCCTGCCCATGGAGTGTTCTGCCGATTCATGGTACAAAATTGCAGACTTTGGAAAGTTTTGCATGTACCCTGGTGCAATAATTCCCCTTCTACAAATGCGTTCTAAGAAAAATGGAGATTTGTACAGATACTTGCACAATGTTCCTTACATGGTTTTTATAAAAGAAAAAAATAGTTAGGGATTAGGTAAATAGTCAACACTAGAGGTTTGACTAAATATATAATTGTGCATGACTAGATATAATCTTGTATAATGTAAAGCTATTCAGACCTATCTATGATGTGCATTATCATGTAAATGTGGTCAGGTTAGTCATTATTGGGAAAAGTCACTGACAAAACATGAATTGAGATATAGAAAAAGAAAACAATGTATGGCAGAAATGTCTGAAGATATTGGAATTATAAATTTATTGGGTTTTGTTCTGCTGAACAGCATTTTGTAATTTTTTTGCAGTGCCTATCCATTTCTTCTAAAATTGTCCTTCAAAAGGACAATTTTGACTTTAAGACTTCAGGATATGGTCACAGGTTTAAACGCATGCCCAAACTGGCATCCTTCTTGCCACTAACACTGATGTCCTCCTCCTCTCCCTCCATTGGTTTGAGGACTTTTTCACATGCTGTATTTCTCATCTGCACATATTTTGTCATTAGGACTTTTGTCTGTTTCATATCTCTCTGCCAATCTTCCACTTGCTTCTAACTTCCTGAAAAACTAAGCGTCTCGGTTGAACTCAGATAACATTTACCCCTAGCCCCATTCAGTGTTATTACCCTTAAAACTCAGTCCCACCTTCTTGTGAAGTCCGGTTACTACTCAGACAGTGAAGATCTTCCACCTCATGCAGTGTCTGTCCTTCTGCACCATTTTGTACCCATGACCTGATGTGCCTTCTGTAGTTGAACAGAAACTTCACACTCCAGGTCCTGAGTGAGACTTCATCACCAACAGCTGGAAACCTCTCTTTACTAAGAATGTTTTTTTTTTATTTATTTATGTATTCAAGCTCTGGGGTACAGGCCAGAGGTGTGGGGGGTGAGAGGATTCACCAGAGATAAAGTGGGGAGCAGAACAGGTAGATCGACTGAAGTAAACTGCTGAGGGGAGCAGTGGGCGAGACAGGAAAGGTCTGCTGTGCCATGTGGGTCAGCTCCCTGGCCGGGTATCGAACTCATGCCACAGCCAGGATAGCTTCATTGTGCTGCGCCTTAACCCTTTGCACCACCAGGGAGGCCCCTAGTAAGAATCTTTGAGGAATATAATATGGTACTTTATCTCATGGGTAGAAAATAAAAGCCCACAGCATAGAATTTAAAGTTCAACAGAGAGAAATCAATTTTCTGCTAAAATACAGTATTATAGGAGTTGAAATATTTATATGGATTCATCTTCCCCAGGGGGTCATGTCTAGAAATGAGTGGTTCTAGAACATGTCTCCGAGTGAAGCATGGGGTATGTCTCTCTGCCTCTGAATGCTGTACTTGGAGGAGGGATGTTTTGAGAGCACTTCCCAACACACCATCAGCTTGGCACGTGGCAGGAAACCACCAATGTAGCTTTGATTTAGACCAGCCACGTGTCTTGGACCCATGGTATGACACAGGTGCACAGAAGCCATTGGTGGGAAGCTCAGAATTGTGGGAATTGCTTTGTCACCTTACTCATTTCAACTTTATCTGCAAATCCATAGAGACAATGTATATGCCTTGATAGCCTTAGACTTGGAGGTGTTAGCTCAGAACGTGATTAGATTAGGTAAGCACCCTGGCTTTACTCTTAAATTTCTCCCATCTAAAAATGAAGTCATCCAGGCCTCCCTGGTGGCGCAGTGGGTTGAGTGCTGCACTGTGAAGCATCCGCAGCACAGCAGTGCATGTTTGATCCCCAGCCAGGGAGGGGACCCACATGGCGAGGCAGACCTCTTCTGTCTCGCCCACTGCTCCCCTCAGCAATGTATTTTGGTCCATCTGCCTATTCTGCTCCCCACTCTGTCTCTGGTGAATCCATTCACCAACTGCAACTCTGGCCTGTACCCCTGCTCTTGTATGCATAAATTAAAAATGTTTAAAAAATTCATAAAAAAATAAATAAATAAAAATGAAGTCATCCAAAGGGCAAGAGTAAAAGACTGCGCATGGAAACTGTAACACATGAATTCAACAGAGTGGGTAAAGGTGAAGCCAGATGCCTGCATTTAGCCCTGGTTCCAAACCAGCTTTTTGACTTTGAACAAATAAACTTTGCATAGCTCAGTTTCTTCATTTGAAGGTGGAGATAGTGTGCATAACCCGTGATATTGTTGTCACTATTAAAGAAGCTAATATATCTGACTTACTTGGAACCATGCCTGGCACAGAGTAAGCTATATAAGCCAACCATCATTATCGACAGCACTGGCAGTAGTGATCATGGCAGTGGTGAATCTCTTCCATTTTCTTTGATAAAAATAAGCAATGAATTAGACCACTAATTCCAAACACCCTTCCTCCCTCTAAAGGAGTATTTTTAAGAAGCATAATAAATTTTCAGCACGTCGACTAGTGTGAGAAATACATCTCTATTTTCAAATGTTCCTCCAAAGAAAAAATAGGTGTATCCACATGCCAGTGACTAAACAGCCAAAGGGGACTGTCAAATGGTTTTTTCCATGAACTAAATAAGCTCCTTAAAAGTGAAAAAAGCGTGTGCTTGTGGTAAACAGTGAATCGTGTAGAGAAACTGCCAATGGCGGGAAGGCCAAGGACGAGAGGGAAATCCCTAAGCAGGACAGTTTCCCAGGTCTTCTGCCTTACGTGACTGGTCTGCAGGTCATATATGTCACCTTGGCCTTGTGAAGTTATAAGAAAATTTTATTGGCATTTGCATAAATAAAAATCTAAGTGATTTAAACATTCATAACAAAAATATAATGTACAGTGTATATTTTATAATTCTAATAAGTTCACTTGGTGATATCCCTATCAGTTTACTCTCATGAGCTTCATATTACGACTCTACAAATATAAAGGAATAATTCAATTTTGCTTTCCTAATCCTACTTGTAGAAATATTTGGTATTTTAGCATCAGAACTCAAAATCATATGCATAACTGAAGACTTAACATTTAAAAGTTCTCTGCTGACACAAAGAAAATTCATGCTTTCCTCCTGTGTCACAATGGCATATTTATGGTTTTTATTCTCATGCGATCGTCATCTATCATACATAATAGCAATACTTCATTCACTCAGTTCATTTTGCAAAGCGTCGATGTCAACAAGTATAGTTCTATATGTTCATTTCAATCTAGAACATACCACAATTTAAACTCATCTCAGTCTTTCAATAAAAGTACTTATATAAGAATTCAATCATATGATCATATGATCACTCATCAAGCCAGTGGTTTTCCAAAATGAAAAATACTGTTATTTATCCACTTTTGCCCACTTTTAACGTCTGCTCTTTATATTTTCCTGAATCTATAACATAGTGGATCTTCTAATCATGGAATTGTCACTTCTGTATTTGCTAGTTCACAATCTTCAACAGGGAAGAGTTTTATCTTGTTTATTTTGTATGGACCATATTCTATTTCATCCAATTTTTTTTTCTGCTCAAACTCTCTGAATATGTAACCCCATATTTGATCAGAGGGAGCACCAATGTAAAGAAAGTTCCTGTGTCCTTTCATGTGTCTCCATTACATTTTGATCTTTTCCTTATTTTCTTTTTTTTAATTTATTTACTTATTTATTTAGGCACACAAATGCTGGGGTACAGGCCAGAGACCAGGGAGGTGAGAGGAGTCACCAGAGACATAGTGGGGAGCAGAAGAAGCAGAGTGACTGAAACACACTGCTGAAGGGAGCAGCGGGCAAGGCAGGAGAGGTCTATTACACCATGTGGGTCCCTTCCCTGGCTGGAGACAGGGATCGACCTCATGCTGCAGTGGCTGCGGTTTGCTTCATAGTGTGTTGCTTGACCCACTGCGCCACCAGGGAGGCCCTTTTCCTTATTTTCTGATTTGACAAGATGTTCCAGGATCATCCAGTGTTTTTCCAGCTGCTGCCCTGGATGTGTAAGGAAGCTATTTCTCTAACCATCCCAGATTCCTTTTCATCAAGAGTGGTAGTTAGAACCCCAGCAGGAGTTAGGGAATGGAGTACTCACGTCTGTTGGGTAGAAGCCAGAGATACTGTTACATAGCCTACAGAGCCTGGCACAGCCCCCACACAAAGAACTACCTGACCCCGGCCGGCACTGGTGCTGAGGCTCAGGAACCCTGCTTTGATTCCACCCATTTAAATCCAGCCCCACTGTGTGGGTCCTTGTGTTCCCCGGACAGTGGGAATCCTGCGTTCAGAGCCACAGCTCGCTTCTTTTGTGATAAGTCCTTCAAACAGAGAAAGGATCTTATTCCTCAGCACTTGCTCAGATGGCATATTTTCTTGTAGTTTTGACTTTTCATTGTTTGTTTTTTTTTTTCTTTTTTTAAAGATTTATTTATTTATGCACACAAGAGCTGGGGTACAGGCCAGAGGCACGGGAGGTGAGAGGATTCACCAGAGACAGAGCAGGGAGCAGAACAGGCAGATGGACTGAAAAACACTGCTGAGAGGAGCAGCGGGAGAGGCAGGAGAGGTCTGCTGCACCATGTGTGTCCCCTCCCTAGCCGGGTATAGAACTCATGCACTGCTGTACCGCGGATGCTTCACAGTGTGGCGCTCAACCCGCTGTGCCACCAGGGAGGCCCTGTTTCTGTTTCTGTTTCTGTTTCTGTTTCTGTTTCTGTTTCTGTTTCTTAAGTCTTTTGCTTGAAGATAGTCAGACTGCTATACTCAAAAACGACGTAGGTTGTTTTGTCCCTGAATTGAAGTGGCGCTTTGGAGCAGCTGAGTTTTGTTGGTTTTCTCTTCTTTGCATCTTTAGCTTTTAAGACAAACTATGTTTTACTAGGTCTATGTGTCCTGGAGTAGGAAATCTCTAAATGTTCTGGCTTAATGAATGTCTTATACGTCAGTTATTTTGTAAATATTATTTTCACCTTACACATTAGGTTTAAAAGAACAGGTTAAAATTCTAGTTATCATGCTCCCGGGTGCGCTACACCAGGCGTTATCATGCTCCCGGGTACGCTGGGCTATACCAGGAGTTGTCATGCTCCCGGGTGCGCTGGGCTATACCAGGAGTTGTCATGCTCCCGGGTGCGCTGGGCTATACCAGGAGTAGTCATGCTCCCAGTCCTGAAAGTGACTGTGGTCAACTTCACATCATAGACATGCTACTATTAGGACTTGGTAGAGGTAGTGGATTGGGCAAAACAACATTCCACATTTACAATGCTATGTTCTTTGGGATCTTAAGGTTCAAATAAAAATCCCATGAATCTGTTATTAAATAGAAATGCAACAAAGATAAGCTATGTAAAGTAACACTGCTGGCTCATTGTACTTAGGGAGGAGATATTTTGAATTCCCACTTACCACTGAAGAACACATATTAGATATCATACAGTGTAATCAAAAACAGGTAAGACATGCAAACAAAACAAAACATGATCTCTTTATTTCTAAAACCAAACATCTCAGTAGACCACTGTTCTGAACTCCAGCACCCACCACCTCATAGTGCCCCTCAGCACCTACACTCATCAAGTCACAGTAGATTTTATTACCGTTCATTGCAGCTACTCTTTGCAGGTGAGCTGCTTTGCTGCTGAGCAGAGAACTCCATGGCAGGGTTTAGAAACAAGGTAAGGAGGTGGATGACTCTGACCTAGTTAACTGACTAGCAGCAGTGAGAGATCTTAAGATGCTCTTACGATCCTTGAGAAACTTGTCCTCTTTCGTAACACTGAAGTTGTAACAGCCAGACTCCAAACCTGCATCTTCTGACTCTAAACGTCCTGTTCTTTGCGACATACACGTTCTCTGTTCAGTATGGGAATGGCAGGCACAAAGTTTCCTTTCTGGTGATTTTACCATCTTGCACAGAGAAGCTACACGTGTTTTTTCTCAAACACCTTCTCACAACACTAATAGCAGTCTCTCCATCTCACAACTGTGGAAATTGTGGCTCAGAAAACAGACATAAGAGTACCTGTATAAATCAGAATGTTGCAGTCAACATTTAGGGAAAATATTTAAAAGGGAAAGCAAATGACAGGCGATAGTTTCCCTAGAACAAGATGTGACTGTCACTATCTCCTGGCCCAAACCTTTTCCATCAATGTACATTGTTCCAGGCTACCTTGATGTCTATCCTTGGGTGGTGTGGAATGGAATGGGAGAAAACTGTGCTCCAACTGGAAGTCCAGTACAGTCCAATAAAATACAACACAGGCATATTTACCTCACAGCTATTAAGGAAAATTAAAGGGTGAGATAAATGAATAGGCAGCAATAAATATACTCTGGAAAAGTAATGGGGCACACCTGGGTTTGCCAGGTGGGCAGAGGGAAAATAAAAGACTTGGATGTGGACTACTACAAATTTAGTAAGCGTAATGGTAGCCTGGTGTATAATTCATCAGAGGAACGGGGAGTGCAAGTAGCATGGCAGATCTATTCCATCCTGCTAGTTCTGCCTCAAAGCATCTTTGAATTCTTACATTCAAGATGATTGATGTCATATCTGCAGAAAATCCATCTAGGCAATGATTCTCACCTCCTTGGCAGCTTTATTTAACAGAGTGCCCTCTATTTCACGGTGCTTCCTACACTAGCTTTTCCTTATGATTGTCATTTCCTTAGTTTATTGGTTTAGAGCACAGATTCGAAGTCAGACAGATCTTTGTTCAAGGCTGGTTTTGTCACTTACTGGTTGTGTGGCCCTACACGATCACCCTAAATTCTGAGCCTCTGTTTGCTCTATATGGTGATGGGGAATACATGGGGATTACAATTGATGTCAAATATATATAAATAAAGGGAAAAAATTTTAAAAACACTAAAAAATAATAAAGTAATAAATAAACAAACAAACAAATAAAATGCAAGTTTGGTAGCATGGCAGCCTTGCTTAAGGATTAAGCGAAATAATAGGTTAAGTGCTTTAGTTAACACAGTGTCTGGAATAGTATAACATTCAGCCACTTGCTATTACAGTCATAACATCTTCTATCTAACACAAGCCAGCTGGTTCCTAGTTGATAGCATCACTTAAGAAACCTGCTCAGAAGGATCCATTTTTCCACTGCTTACAAAGGTAATACTATGACTATGGTACTTCTCGTGTGAAACTTATCAGTATTCCCCCATTACCAATCTAGGATTTTCAAATTCTACAATTGTTCATAACCTAGCCATACCTCCTAATGAAACTCACCAGGAATCTCTGTTGCCTACACTTAGTGCATTGTGCTTTGGTAGTGAACGACCCTTGCTTGTGAAAACTTAGTAACACCAGTGAATGATATCAAGGTCACCTTCACTGCCAAGTAAATAGATACCCATCTCCTGACAGCAACCTTCAAACAAGTTAACAATGTGAGATGTGTGTATTTCAGGTCTTTCCCAGGTCCCTACCAGGGAGATTAAAATCATTTGAGATGCCTATGAAACTGAACAGTGGAAAAAGATCAATACCTTTATCAGTCTTTCTTGTTGATGAGCTTTGTCTACAGTCAGAAACCTTTGACCTGAATGTATGTTACTTTAGCAAAACTCTCGCTGGGTTGTGCATGTTGCAAACTATTGAATTATTTTACCCATCCCTTTGTATATCTAGATTGTGCATAACTCCTAGGAACTCTGGACAGAGCCAACGCTGGCTTGCTGCACTGTGGGTAGGCTCCTGAGATGTCCCATGCTAGAGCTTACAACTGTCCTGAACTTTGCCTTCTTCCTCAATTCAACTTCTTGATCATTCTTTCCATCTACTCCTTCCTTTCCAGTCCTCTGCCACCAGCCACCCTAGCTCAGTCTCTATTGTCTCTCTTCAGTAGACAACCTCCAGTTCCCTCTTCTCCCACATTCTCTTACTGGGTGTCCCACCTACGCAAGACAGGTGGGTGGTCTCAGTTCAGATTGCCATTCCCTGGAACAACCTATAACACAGGCAGAAACTGCTCTTTCATTGGATAAAACTTGTGCAGGAAGACTGCAGAAATATATGTAATGGTCTTACAAGGCTGCACTTCTAGTTGCTGAGTTGAAAGTTCTATGATATCATCCTAAATGTCATTTTATTACTTATACTCCTTGAGTGCCTGTGTTTGGTTGACGGTCAGTCTTTTCCCACCTAAATGTTAGAGGCTAAAGAGAACCTGAGAAACATCTATGAGAATATTTCAAAGAAAGTGAGGCTCGGAGGAGTGAAATGACTTACTTACTGGGCATAGATTCATTCAAAAGTAGCATTATTCTGTGCTGATTTCTACTGTAGTCAGCTTATTTACTTCAAAATCTTAGTCTAGAGCATTTGGTTTTCATAGCAACAGACAGGATATTAAAACAACAACAACAAAGCACACAGCTAGTCCACGAGCCTGGTAATAACAGGTATGGGATGTTTCACAGCTCATCTTGAATAGAGATGATTATGAAGGAACCAAAGGAATGCAAATGTGCAAGCAGCATCTTTATCCTTCAAAATGTTAATATCGTACCACATCCTTCTCTACCAGATCCTTTAGCTTATTGTCAGACATGAGGAAACCTGCAAAATCATTTCCTTTCTTTTTAGTACTGTTTATGTTTCAGAAAGAGGGAAACAAGCCCCTCAAATCTGGTTTACTTTCCCTCCCCCTACAACCCTATGACCACCATGCCATATCCTCAGCATATGAAGGGAAGGGTGTTGTTTGCTCATTTTGATGTTTTAGTCCAACATTTTTCCTTTCCCCAAATACCAACTTCCTCGTATATGTGATTTTTCACAATGTAAACGAGTTTAGTATGATTATTATTGCTCTAGCAGCGTATTTACCACTTATCCATACTTACATTATGCTGCATTAAAACCCACATACCTATGCTTAACAATTGCCAAAATTAAGCCTTCTCTTAATTATGCTGCAATTTCTTCAGTGGCAGCTGACAGCTGACTGGGGCAGATCCTTGATATTAGCCAGATATATGTCTAATGACTCGACAAACTTCCTCATTTATAAATATTAGGATAGTCTGTTATGCTGTAACATGTTATAAAATACATCATGTTTTAGGTGACTCAGAAATAAGGACATAAGACAATAACAAAACTGAATGAGAAATAAAAATCAGACTTTTTGGACTGTCGCATCCATCACAGGTTGCCCACTAGTGCCCTCCAGTTCTTGTCGCGTGGTAGGACACAGGATTCTACAGCCCCTTTCCATACAGCCATCAGCCACTCGTGCAAACCCCGCCCTCACTAATAGGTGTTGCGGTCACTTCCTGTGAAATTTACCAGGGCACATGAAACAAAGAACACCCAATGCATCCTCTATGGTCTTTCTTCCTGCCCTCCTCACCATTTCTTCTTCCATATTCCCTACTTTGGTGACCAATTCATTCCCTACACCCTTCCAAAAGCACCAGCTCCTAGAATAGGCAGAAGGCAGTAAAACTGACTGAAGCCTCCAGAGCTAACTACCCTTCACTGGCCTCCTGGCCCTCACCACTTACCAACGAGTATTATTTTGGGTAAGTCACTCTCTTTGTGCTACCATTTCCTCATATGTAAATGGGTGAAATTAATAGTACCTATGCTGCAGAATTCTTAACAAGATTTAGTGAGTTAGTTTAAAAAATAATTAAATGGAGCATCTGGACAGAAGTTTAGTCTTTCAGAGCAAACTGCTCAGTAAGTAACCTATCTCTTGGTAGGTGCTTTGGAGGAATTAACTCAGGAGTTTCAAAGTATATAATGATTAGTTTGGATATGCTACTAACAGAAACCCATTGTGGTAACCTTCTAGGGCCATCATATGCCACGGTCATAAGATGGTCATGTTAACTTTATGTTTTGTATCGTTTCATTCGGTCATTTATAGATATTGGTTCATTTATAGATGTTGGTCATTTATAGAAGTCAGTAGAAAGTGTGATAAAGGAAAATGTTAGAAAATTCAGAATTTCCTTTTTCATAATAAAAAGAATTCCCAGTGCCATTTTCATACCTTCCCAATTAGGGGCACAAGTAGAAATGGAAGAGAGTAATACATAGATCTCAATTTCATTGATGAGGACATTGCTCTGTACAGGTTCTTAGAAGTTAAAAAGAAGTACTGCATAGCAATTCCAAAAATATTATTTACAATAATAGTTATGATATTGTGTGTAAATGCAAACTGAGAAACAGGTAAAGATATTCTCCCTCAGGATTATGCTTAGCTGAAATAAGTCAGATCATCTCATTTATATGTGAATACATATCAGATCATCTCATTTATATGTGGAATATAAAGAAACCAAACAAAAGGTCAAGAAAAGTTAAAACCAGTAAGCTGACCGCAGAACTGAGGCATACAGCAGGGGAGGGCAAAGGAACATGGTCAAAACAAAGGAGGGAAGAACACAAGAGAATAGGGTGATGGTTCACAGGTTATGGGGTGGGGGGAGAATGTGGGGATTACAACGATTTAAGAAAAAATAATAAGAGGGGAAAAAAAGATATTCTCCCTCAAAGTCTTATAGGTTAACCTATGATAGCTTTGGGTAGACCTGAGGAGTGGGCAAGTTAGTTGTTTGTTTTGTAACTTCTCACAATCCCCATATGAAAACTATTCTTATCTAAGGGCAGCAGACCCTTCACTGTGGAAGTTATCTCCCAAGTATCAGTGCCAATTGTGATTGCATATGCAGTCCTGCCCACTCTTGACAGATGGCACAGAGCCCAAGCCTTCCATATGCTCCTCTGTTCTCTGGGAAGGCACAGGCACGTGAACAGAGTTGGCTTGTGCAACTGTGACCGTGGGTGTCGCTCAAACAGCATCCCTGTCCTTGGGCTGTTTAGCACCAGACAGGGTTCCAACGAGTTGAACATATTCTGTGGTGGATGGCATAGAGAGCAGATCAGGTGCTCAGATGTTTGGCTGTAAGTCTATGGATATTTCTGAGGAGTTTCAGTTAGCTCACCTGAACAAGGATGATGTGTGGTTTGATGTAGTATCTGTTTCTACAGGCTGTTGGGCATCTTGCTAAAGGAGAAAATAGGGAATAGTCTGTTCCCATTGACTTTGTTTTCATCTAAGATCTAAGATTGTCAGAAATCACATTCTTTAATAAAGGCAACAAAATTCCTTTATAAGAGACTCCCAACAGAGAACCTGGCAATGTTTGCATTCAAATGTAACTGATATTTCAGAAATAGCCCATTCTGGGCTGGTACGTCATTTTCCTTGTGTTATCTTTTCTTCCTTCTTGTGATCATTATTTTCAAAAATTAAAGGCTTAATTGACTTTGCAGCTCTCCAAGTTTACAAAAGAATTCCCAGGAACAGATCAATCACATCTTATGTTTGGGATTTGATTCTACAATGTCTTTTTCAGTTGCAATTAGCAGTTTCGATCTTTGTTCTTTTTTTTTTTTCTTTTGAGCTTTCTTTGCCCTTTTGTAATCTTATTGATTACCTCCTTTGGTAAGCTCCTGATTGAGCTACTCATTCCTTGAGCTATGGTGTAGGAATTGCCATTTTATTCGCCAGGTCCAGTATTTTAAATCTCCATGAGGTTCACTTTAAAATGTCTCTGACAGAAGCTCAGTTAGTGTGCTTTCTTTATTCTCAGTTAGTGTGTATAATTACTATAGCTGAGCTTATTACATCTGTTTATAATAAAACCATTAAAACTCTCTTCATTAAAAAGAAGCCACATGACCAATGGAAGCAGTTTTAATTAAGACCGAGATGGTAAGTTGCTATAAAAGAGAAACAGCAGTTTTCCAGTCCAGTTCAAACTAGTTAGGGTTTCCCAACTGTCATTTACTTGAATACTATTCTCTTGGTTTCTGTTAGGGAAAAAAATATTTCTTATTTATTCTAATGATTTTTAAACTAGCACAACATATGGTAGTGGAATAGAGACAACATAATTTCAGTCACTCTATATTCATAAATAGAAGACTAACTGAAGAGGGGAATTTGATTTAAGGAGCAATAATAATGAGAACTTGAACTATAAGAGACTTTTCTTCTTTCAGTTGAGATTTTGATCTATTTTGAAATTTTGGTTCAAGTCCAGAACAGTCTAGATTTCGATTCTGCCATAAAGAAAAAAAAATGTTCTGCTCTTATATTGGGTAGAAAATAGGAAAGGTAATTATATGCCTGTTAAGGAAAATTCAGGAATTCACTATTTTTATGTCATTTTGAGTGACAAATGGAAGCTGTGTTTAATAGAAATAGTATTTTACCTGGTAGTTCCCTAAAAACTATCTCCAAAGAATTCAAAGAATCTCCTCCTGCTAATGACTTTTTCCAGAAGCTTATGAGGTAGAGACTCTAGAACCACAGAATGAAAACAATCCTGAAATCATCTAGCGCAGAGATTAGCTTTTTTCATAAATTGTGAGACACTTTTTCCAAATAAAAACCTTACCTGGGGGCCTGAGATAGAAACAGAAAAACAAGTTACTGTTCTGCTGAAGGCATAGCGTTGCCCCGACTTTGTTTCCCCTAACTCCCAACCCCTCAAAACCAGTAAGGGCCCTTTCCAAGTGATAGTTCTAGACCCACCTCAGATCATTTTAGAATGAAAGAAAGGCACTGAGGTTGCCTTGGCCAACCTCATGCACCCCAACACAGAGCTCAGTCCTCCATCTGGTCAGGCCCTTGAGGACACACCAGCTTCCCACAAATGTTTCTATTTGACGGTCAGCCCCTAGCTTTGCACTTCTGTGGGATGCTTATAACCCGCCATATATTCAATTATATATTTTAATGCCTCTAAAAAACTGTGAGGTACTGGAAAGAAAGAACTGTACCCACATGGGTACACTCTCCCATAACCCCCAGGTAGAGAATAGATGCTCAGACAACAGTTACTGTAAATTGAAATTACCCCACCTGAAATTACAGATCTGTTGGGCCAGGAGGGCATGATGCAGGTTCTGTGTGATTCAGGCAGATGGGTGAAGGAGGAATCCTGGAGCCCTCAGTGGTTTTTTCAGGCTTTTATTAGTCTTTCTACATCAGAGGTGACCAGGTACATGGCAGGTGGGGAGGCCAGGGGGCCAGGAGGTTGGCAGGCCTCCTAGCCCCTGGTGAACCTTCACTCTGTATGGGCTCTCTACTGCTGCAGCTTCTGTCTCTCCTGCTTCTCTGCTGTTGCTCAGTCTCTTAGTGCAGGTCTGCCCACCTACGCATGCCCACACCCGACTTCATGGCCATCAGGCACGCATGCAGGATCACAGGTGTCTATCATTGATGCTAATGGTGGGAGGGCAGAAAGCCCTGATAACCTTCATTTACCCTACAAGATCATATCAGGTAACAGCATTAGAGACTCTGGGAATACAAGAAATTTGATATCCACACAGAACATATCAACCTATAAGGTCATCCTTTGTTTCCAAACAGAATGGGCCTGATAAATAACCCTTACTTATTAATTGGCATGATCAGTAGTTTCAAAATGTTAGCAGGCATCAGAATCACCTGGAGCACTTGTTTGATTCAATGGTCCTGGGCCTGAGCACCTGCATTCTAACAAGTTCTCAGATAATATTGATGCTGCAGGTTCAGGCACCCACTTTGAGAACAAACAATCCATTGACCTTTCATTGCCGTACACTGATTTGACATTAAGTAAATTTTCAGCCTCTGGCACATGCTGAGCCTGTAGCAGCTAAGTAGATGTTATCAATTATCCTCTTTGGCAACCCAGCTGCAAGAGGGGCGGAAAGAGGAGTGTGCTGATTCAGTAGAAGGAATCAGCATTTATTTCAATTCCTGCTAACTATTTCACAGAGGAGCCATCAATCATCTCATTAGGAAACTGACTTGGATTGCCATGCTGTAGGGTTGAAAATGTATGTCATTTCCTTGCGGGATGACTCGTTTAGTCGTAACAAATCCTGTCCCTACATGCCTCACAGCAAGCAGTACTCTGGTCACTGAATGACTTGAGGTTGAGCAACAGCCTGCTAGTTATATGCTAAATGTCCTAATCCATCTATTTGGATTCTGTAATTCATTTCTCCTGATAATGATACAAAATGAACAAATTCAGGGGGAGGGAGGAAAAAAGTTTGCTTTTAATAAGGACTCCAATCTTGACCTTTGTGTAATTACTGCCTTTCATCCCCTTCACTTACTATAATGGGAAAAGTAAATTTTTTTCTGAATTTATGCAACATCAATTCAGTTCAAACTTTTACTGAGTACTTGTAGCGGCAGGAAGGGGCGGCACTGGAGCAAGGTTCCGGATGGTTCTGGGCAGACGGGTCAGGGAAGGAGAGTCTCTGAGCCCTCAGTGGCTTTTCATGCTTTATTTAGTAGAGGTGGCCAGGTACATGGCAGGCAGGGGTGCCGGGGGGGCCGGGAGGCTGGCAGGCCGCCCAGCCCCCCGGCACATCTCACCCTCTCGGCTGCTTCTTCTCTCTCTCTGCTGCTGCTGCTGCTCCTTCGTCCTGTTGGTCGGTCGGTTGGTCCTGTTGGTTCTCTCGGTTCTGTTGTTCGGTCCTCTCGGTTCTGTTGTTCGGTCCTCGCAGTTCTGTCTGTTGGTCCTCGCAGTTCTGGTATCCTCATGACACCGCCCATTTAAGCCCGTGTCCAATTCAGGTGCCCCACTTGCACATGCCCACCCTGGAATGCTCGCAGCACCACAGGTGTCCATCATCACAGTGGTGGGAGAGTGGAAATACCTGATCCTTCTCTGACCCTCCAGTATTGTACTGCTAATAAGTCAAATATTGTGTTAAGAATAATCAAATGAAAAAAAAATTAATCCAATGTTTAAGATCCCAACGTCATCCTAAAAGTCTATACAGTACATGTAACACTAGGTGTCCCAAATGTGGCTCAGACTAGGTGCCCAATAAAACCTTTTTGTCTTCAGAGAGAAAACAGGCTTACCTGATAGGTATTTACCATATAAAACTTGCTAATAGGAGTTACATATTTGTTCTATTTGTACTCATCTAATTAAACTGGAGCTTTCTCAACTCACAGCTAGAGAAATTAAACTCTGGAGGGTTTAAATGTCTTATCCTCCAGCAAGTCATGGGCCAAAGCCAGGATTAGAACTATAACTCTAATTCCCAGCAAGCAATCATTCTTGCAGGTTTTGTAGATGCTTTCTCTCACCTCCGCCCAACCTTTTCTATTAGTATTCAGGTTTTTTTTTAAGACTATTGATGACATCAGAAAGATTTCTATTCTAATTTTCAATATTTTCATATATTTAGAAAATGAGGTATCCCTTCCCAATCCTTTATTTCTATCCATGAGAAGAGGTGAGTCACCCCCATTGAAGCTTGCTGCAAATACAGCTCCATAATCAACAGCCCCCAGATGCTACAAAGGCAGGCACTGGCAGATGGAGTGAGTCCTAATCACCAACATTGTCCTTATTCCAAGCAGTCATTTATAGAGTTTTAATTGCTCTAGAGTCCACTAAAAAGATGGTAAAACTTTAATCCACCTGAGATCGCTTACCCAAATGTGTTTTGCTCTAAGTGATTATCCGATTTGAATTTGGCCTATAGGAAGCAGCAGGTTTTTAATAGCTGAAAATTTTTGGTGTGGAACTACTTGATTTTTTTTTGAATTTACAACCCCACTCTCCATGCCTTGTCTTAAATCACTAAGTTGCTCTAAATTTATTCTCATTCTGCAATAATAATACCAATACAGACTGCCAGTGTGTATTATATTTTCCTTTCTTCAAGTGGTGGTTGGGGGAGAAGGCTATCCTGTAGATATAACATGTCCAGATTACTACTTTTATGACTCCTTTGCATTTAAATAATGATATGATATGGCACATGCTCATTGGAAAGAAGATGTTTTAATTAGTCCTTACATCAGCTAGGAATGTTAGATCTCTGACAGCAGGCATTTATTTTCATAGGTCCACTACTAACTTGTAAAGGCTTTTTTTAAATGAAAAAACAGCAAATGATGACTTTCTGTTCATATGTCATTAAAAGTGCATTCCTAATACCCTCCCATCAAAAATCTTATTAAATCAAGAAAATTGCAATTTACATTATCCTTGAACTTAAGTTGGCTTTAATATAGGGGAGGAAGCATATTTCTTCTAGAAAAACCAAAGCCGTTTGAACATTGCACAGTTAAGAGGTCTAGACGAGAGAAAATCATGTATGGAATATCTACTTCTAATACAGGATTTTTTTTTGGCATACGAGGGAAATAGAAACGTGAAATTACATAGGTGTGTTTTATGGCAGACAGTCAACAATAACTGAGTGCCTTCTGCATGCAATACACCCAAGAGACTCCAACAATGGAACCGCTGCACAGTTGAAAGGTTTTTGAGCTATTATCACTGTTTACTGAAGAACCACGGGAAAGAGAATTCTAGAGTTTTAGTTCAAGAGCTATTCTTTTTATTTTTTTTAATCACTGTCGGTGAAAGAAAAGCAATCATCATCACTGGTTCATAAGAAAAAAATTCCATAATCAGTAATATCGACAAGCTAGTGTCCTGAGTTCTTGGGCATCACTACGAGACAGATCGGTCCCCTTTAAAAAAATAAATAAATAAAATAAAACGCAGTCTGAAAAAACTTACAGCTTGCAGTGAAGGTGATATGACCAGTGACATTATTTTGATATAAAAGTACAGATTGAAATTATTACTAGTCAGGATAGAAACTTCAATTTCTGTCCAGTTATTTGTTTCATGTACTCTTGTGTCCTGAGTAAGAGAATTGACATGCTAAAATCCTTCATTCCATAATTGATAAATCTCTCTTACCTGGAATTGAAAACCTCACTTAGAAGAGATCTTGGGCGTTTGGTTTTAACTGTTGAGGGCAAGAACTGTCTTACCACCTTCGACTTCTATAGCAAAAGGGGGTCATGACAATAAGCACCCAGGTGGTTTTGAGTACAGGATTATCACTCTTAGATTTTTCAATGTAGAGATAAGTTTATGTCTAATTTTTGTTGCCAGATATCACTATCATATTTTTAGATACTATGTTTTGTACTGACTGGTTTCAGCAAATCAGTCTAGAATTTCCTAAGCAAATTATATACCTTGCTATCAGAACTGTGAGCAAGATGAGCTTCTTATTGCTGTAAGCACCTTAAAACTACTGTTAATTGTCTTCTAACAATATTATTCAGATTTAAGAGGAGGTTGCCCCCTAGCATGACACTTTGAACACATTTGTATAAGTTTGTAACTGTTCACATAGTTTATTAAAAGTGGGTTCTAATTAATGCAGATGTCAGCCATAACTACAACTCTGGTGTCTTAACAGCACTTCAGGACATATATGGAATCTAAGTGGAAAGAAAGAAGATATATGGAAGGAACACTTGAACTGAATGACCCAAGATCTCTGTGTGAACACGCTTACACAGGCAAAAGGACAGGGCTAGCCTGCTTTATGTAAATGAGATTTTCAGTCATGAGTTTTGTTTGTTTATTTATTTATGTTTTTTTACATCGTTATTCATTTTTGTGCAATGTTTGATTTCTCCTCTCAGGTGTGATACCCATAAAATTCCCACTAACAAGCCACCTGTGAACCAGCACCATAGTCTCTTGTACTCTTCCTCCCCTGTTTTGATCCCTCTCCCTCCTCCTCCTCCTCTGCTAAAGGTCTCTGATTTATTGTTTGCCTGATAGTTTTTTTTCCCCGATCCCTTGTTTGATTCCCCTATTTTCCTCTATAGGTGAAACCATCCAATATTCTTTTTCTTCTGACTTATTTCACTGAGCATAATCATGCAGTTTTGATTGGTGGAAAGATTGTCAAGCCATGATTGTTAAACTTCAGTCCTGGAGGTGACTTGAAACGGTTTCACTTCTTAGCTGTGAACAGTGTGAAAGCATGCCCCGGCATGCTGGGGTGCATGCACATGTCCGGGGCCTACCCCTCAGTAGCCCCCAGCTCTGTACCTTATCCAGACTTGGAGTGGCTCCATGTTTGTTTTTCTCTATTATCATATGATTATTAAAAACATGTGTTCTAAGTAATGCAAAAATTGGATGTTGCATACTAATATTTTTATGTTGAAGAATGTTCTCACTGAGAAAACATTTTTGCAAGTTCTGATGACTTATTTCACACGTCCATAAAGAAGATATTATTTTTTATTTACATTAAAAAAAATCAGACATATACCTATGACAGTGGCTACCAACTGAAGCTACACAGCAGAATCACCATGGGAACATTCGAAAATACAGATGGCGAGGCCAAGTCCCAGGTTTTCAGGAGTGAAGCCAAAAACCATTTTTCAAGGGAACCATTGATGATACTGAATCACAGCCAGTCAGAGTTAAGAGCAAAATTCTATATTACACACAGTTTTTAAGACTTTAATCAATGACTTGGGAGAGCAGCTTCTGTCCCATATTGCACTTACCTCTAAATAATACCTCATGAGATTATTAATACTTCTGAAATACGCCATATTTATAATCACACGTATATCCCTTTCTCCATCACACTGTCTCTCTGTATATTGTGTTCTTCTCATTTTTGCCTGTGAGCCAAATGAACAGGGAATTATGTCTGATTCAGTGTTCAGTACAATGTCTAGAACATTGGCACTGAATAAGTGTTAAAAATAACAGTAGGAACTGCATGATGTTTTCATACACCAAAGATTCTTTCAATGCAGGTATATCAGGCTTAAATTTACAATTCCAATTGAGACTGAGAACTTAAAATACTGGTGTTGTGGAGCTAAGAGTCACTCCACACAAGGTTCTCTCTTTTAGATAAATATTTGATCAATGTAAATATCATTTCATCATACCGGGAGACTCAGCCAGCTTCCACATTGGGACTGCCTCCTCCAGCCCACCCTCGCTGGCCTTTGAGCAACAGCTTATTCCTCTTCTTTGGTGTCTGCTAAGAAGTAGCAACACCTGCCTGAGCCCCGGGTCCTGACTGCTGCCCATAGTCACTGGCTCCTGAGGTCTCTGCCACAGACCTTGAAAGGTCTCAGGGCAGTTATAAGATGGAGAGCCAGGCTGAGTTTCTGACAAGCAAGAGCTTTATTGTGCTCCCAGAGGTTCAGAATGGAGGTCAGCGAAGTCGCGCCCTGGTTGAGCAGGGAAGGAGTTTTTACAGGTTTAGGGATTGGGGGTCAGGGTAGAGAATGCAGAACTAAAGAGTGGGAGCATCATATAGTGCCGGCTCATGGTTGGAAAATGTTAACATCTCATGGCTGGGGAACATCACTTGGGTGGTGGCTCCTTGTGCCCCTTCACTGACCTTTCACACCTGTGCCTCCAAACCCCACCCACAAGTCTCTGGTTCTTTCATCATTTCTGCAATTGTTCAGGACCTTTACCTGTTTCTTATTCCCCCAGCCAAGGAAAGAGAGGCTCTATTGGCATCCACTGAGTCAACCCTGGACCCTTGTCAATTAGTGTGGTAATCATACCTAATTATGAGACTTCCTAGAGGACCATCCCTCTTTCCTCAAGTAGAGTTATTCAGACAGGAGACCTGGGATCTCACATACTTATTCAGTGGAGCTTTTCTATTGCTACATCAAAGTTTTGATCCTAGGAGTATGCAGGGTGAGAAGTGAGCCTTCTGGTAGAATCAGTCACTTTATGCACTATGGATCAAGAAATAATTTAGTGTTCATGGTCAGTATTTTTAAATTAGGTAGTATGGAATGATACATTAATTAACTAGAATACATCTTATTGCTGTATTCCTTTTTAAATACTGGATCAAGGAAAAAACTCTACATTTCTTACTGTGTACTTTTAGTTGATAAGTATCAGAAACTCTGATCTCCAGTTTTTTCCCCTTTACACTGCCAGTGGGAATGTAGACTGACCCAGTCCCTATGAAAAGAACTGTGGAGGTTTCCCAAAAAACTAAAAATGGATCTACTGTATGACTCAGCAATTCCATCTCTAAGTATCTACCCCAAAATACAAAAAAAAGTTTAATTCAAAGAAAACCTTCATTCCTATGTTTATAGCAGCACAGTAGCCAAGATATGAAAATGTAGGTACCCCAAAACAGATGAGCAGATCAAGAAGATGTGATATACACACAATGGAATGTTGCTCAGCAATCAAAAAAGATAAATACTCATACCATTTTCAGCAACATGGATAGATCTAGAAGGGATGGTGCTAAGAGAAACTAGCCAGAAGGTAAAAGATAAATCCTGGATGGTGTCGCTTGTAACTGGAATATAGAAAAAACAAGCAGAAAGACAGAGACAAACTGAAAAACCAACCCTTGAAAGTTGACCATTGATTTCCAGAGGGGAGGGAGAGGGGTGAGAAAAGAAGGATGGGGGAGAGAGAGCACAAGGGACTTTGGTGGAGGACTGTGGCTGCTTTGTGGTGGGAGTGCTATGGTGACTATACCTAAGGGAGAAATCCTATACTGCCAAAACACTGTTAAAAGGATGTGGAACAATGGTACTTCAGTAACAATAAATAAATAAATAAATAAATAAACAAACAAATAAATAAATAAACTCTTCTGGTCTCACAGTAAGAGTTTTAATCTCTCACTTCCCCAAGAAAACACTTCTGTAGAATCATCTTTCAAGCTCTCTATTCTCTAGTTAATTTTGTAAACTACCCTCTGATCTTGCAGCCTCTTCTGTGTCTGGCTTTTCTCTCTGCTGTGTCGGGCCCTCCCAATTTAAGTGGAGACTTTATTCTGCTTTGGACATCCCTTTTGTGCCCTCCTACCTGGGGCAGTAACTTCATCCTCCTTAGTTTTAATGGCCAGAGAACCCAGGGAATCAAGAGAAGTAAACTCTATTAGCTAGCAATTCAAAAATTTAAACTGTCACCCAAGAGTGTGTCATTTTTTTAATACTTAAGCAAGTATTTTTAAATGTTTAGACACATAATAACAATTCCCCTACACATTTTGATATATTTTTACTGGTAGTTAGCTATTTATAAAGGTTAAATAAAGCAAAGAGTCATTTAAAAATATTTTCCTCAAACAGTTAGGTTTAACTTAAAATGCTTAAATATATACTCATTCATAAACCTTCTCGTGAAGAACCAAGACCTTTTATTTTAATGAGTCTATACATCGGCTTTCCAAGTTGTCTCTCTTGGAACACAATGAACCACATTCAGAATATATCATCTGTAAATTCTAATATCAGTTTTCTTCATGTTTGCATACAAAGCATGCTGAATGCAGAACCTTAAATTTGTCCCCTTTTTCCCTATAATTTACACTTGTCACATCCAGAATTACTTTGGTACCAATTTTTAAATTGAAAAGAGAAACAACTTTTTAAATTGAAAAGAGAAAATACTTTTTAAGAATTTTTGGATAAATGACTCCTCTGCACTCATACATTAACATTCTTTGTAATATTTAAATGACAGAATTTTACTTCCAAGATAGATTAACATGTATAGATTTGAGGGAATCTACAAAAGCTCTCTATAGTGGCTTCCTGGCGTGACTGTCTCTTGTGCCCTGGGCAGGCTGACAGTGTTTTCAAAAGAGAATGAAGAGGGTTCATTAAGCTGGTGAGAGCGTTAGGCAGAGTTTGTAAAAAAAAAAAAAAAAAAAAAGGGGGTTCAACATAAAGCAAATTGCAAGTTATAGTAATTTCAGAAAACTGACCTCAAATAGTGGAAAGAACACACTTTTGATGAGAGAAGGAGAAAGCAGAGTGAGTAGATTCTGGTTAATTAGTGACAGGGTAAATCAATTAAACTTCCTGGAGTCCAGGATTTTTCTTTTATAAAGATAAATTAAGTTTCTTACAGCTTCAGAAGCCTATTATTCATACTCACCCAAGATTCTTATGGGTTAATGTGACTTAGATAAAAGGAGAGTGAATCATGTTCAACTTTCATTCTGAGAAGAGAGGGACTTGGCATCTAGCATCAGTTGCTCAGGTGTGTTCTGCAAATGCTCATTCTGGAATGTGGCAAGATATCTTCGTCAGAAAGTTCAATGATTAGTATTATAAAATGTTACATAAAAAGTAGTTTTCTTTATTGTAAAACTGGATTGCCAATCATAGGCTTACAGGTGTTGTGATTTTCTGAAAACACCTACCAGAACCAGCCTCCTCCAATCATATTCACCAGATCTCTTATTTTCAAGTAACCTCTCAGTATTAAAGATCCACAGAACATTCTTGGGGAGCGAGTGGGGTCTAGGAGTGGAAGTGCTCACTCAGTGATTTCTAGCTCCAAATTCACCATTCCTCTGAGGGGACCTCATGGAACTTGACTCATAGAGACTTAGCAAATAAGGTATTGGAAATACTCAGGGAGAAATGGGTTCCTTTTTAAAAGACAAAACCTTGAACAAATTCAAGAAAGCAGATGGAAAATTGCCAGAACCTCTTTTGCTGTTTTCCTTAGCACCAAGTAATGACCACACTAAATTTTGTAATTATAATGAATTTTGTGTACAGAATTGGTGTCAATAAAAGTGCCTTCCAAATTATCTTCATTAATTCTTTGGTCCCTCCCCTTAGGAAAATGCATTTAACTATCATGATTTGTTTTTCAAGTGTCAGTAAAAAGACTCTATAAAGAAAATGGAATTGAGTCTGATAATGATAATGACAATGATAAAGAATAGTTCTTTCTAACAGGAAATCTTGCAAATTCATGAGTCCAGAAAGTGTATTTATCTATAACAAAACATCTATGACATTGGGATGCATGTTTTTACTCCTTTTCGGTATAAGGTATACTTTGGGATAAGTATAAGGTATACTTAGGTAGAAGTTATTTTTAGGTATAAGGTGTACTTCGATAAGGCATCAAAGTATCTTGAAAGACTGAATGACCTCAAGACCTTTCAAGGAGTAAATAACATTTGAGTGTATTATTAGCTAAGCAATATAGAGATTATACTACTTTGTAAAGGTAAACTATGTAGTCTTGACAACTTTGTTTTAACTACTAGGTCCGTCTGTTCCGAAAACCATGATTCATTGAGTGGTTAGTAAAAGATCAAGTACATTTTCTCCTAGTTTGAACAGAGTGTTTAGTCATCACAGAAAATCCATTGAATGGCAGCTCCAAGGACGCCCTGATCAGTGCCATTAAGTGTGACTCGGTAGACTCCAGGCCGGAGGCGGGACCAGATGAGGTCCACGGCTGTTTTACCAGCAGCATCCTCAGAGGCCCAGCCTACCAGAGGCTCACCCCCAAGCTTGAGGATCCCCAAACAATAAGTTAAAGTCCTAAAATTCTATTTCCTTCAAGGTTCAGGTCAGTCTGAGGCCCAGCCAGCCGCAGGGTTTGTAGATTTCCCAGACCCCGAACCGCCTAGAGTGTGGGTGACCACAGAGCCTCTTGAGCCCAGTCTAGACTAAGCACCTTGCACTCTCGGCCCATGCACTAGGGGATGGGGCTGTGTACCCCGCTCACCGTGGGTCAGGGTACCATGCCCTGCAAAAGGAGGTTGACCTCCCATGTCACCCTTCATAGCCATGGTAAGTTAGAGGACTTTCTCCCACTTAATGTAAATGCTGAGTCTGAGAGTGGATCACCCCAATACTGTCAATTGTGTAAAGGGGAGAAAAAGGAAAGTCCACCAGACTAGAGTCAGAAAGGAAAACTTTTCCTCCAGTTGTAGGCTTGATGAATGGTATTTTTTTATTATTTTTTTATTGAGGTAATGGTTACATCATTGTTTATATTTTAGAAATATCAGATCTCTCCCCCACCCCTTCAGGTGGTGTTACCATACCGGTGTTTTTTTTTTTTACAAAAGTGATCCATGTGTCTGGGAGATTGTGCATGTCAAGGTTCCCTGAGGCCGAGAGTCAACTACAACATCGTCTATTATTTGTTCTTTGCTGAACAGTTCTAGACATTCGGTATGACGAACTTGATTGCCTTTGCCATTTCAATATTGCTATTTTTCTAATGAGGCATCTGGTATGAAATAGAACAACAAATTAATACATGTACATATAAATATATTAGAAGCATCTTTTTGAAATGTGCTCCATAACACTACACCCTGAAAAAATGGTCAATCCAAAGAGTCCAGACAGCTTTTTCCTATGTTTCTATAAACAGTCAATATTAGACCCAATAGAGAAGATTGTACTATAAAAAAATGGCTCTTACTGCCTTTGGTTTTATCTAAAGTTAAGATCATTTTAAAGAGTGTGATTCCTCTGAGGTTCAAAACATGTGCTACAAAGAACCAAAGGACTGTACCAAACAGCTATGTTTCCTATGTGTGCATTGTGCTAACCCACATAGAAATTTACATTATACTTGTAGCATTCATTACCTCAATTTTCTTCCCTCTAAAATAGAAGGATTTGGACTAGATTACAAACAACATTCATTTGAAAAATATTTTTACAAGTATTATTACATACTATTTTCACAGAAGGTAGATTTCCACAAATGGGGTGAATTATCACGTTCAGATTTCTATGCACATTCCCTCCTAGCAATTTTGTTGTTCATTTCTTTAGCTGAGGTAGCATTTGTAAGCAGTGCACTGATTTTCCTTGCCTCAGTAGATCTCCAGATACCTCCATTCATTTGTTAATTCCATCAGTAGGTATTTAATGAACAAATGGAGTTAGAGTAGAAAGATGTATAAGATTTGGTTCTTCCCTTCCCTGCAATCTAAAAGAGGAAATAGGACACTGAGGAAAACACCAAAGGAATATCTTAACATAATGTGCATGTGATGTAAATTTCCCCACAAGTTGCAGTTGGAGCTTAGAGGAGACACAGCACACAGATGAAATGAACAAAGAAGGTTTCATGGAGGGAGTAGGATTTGAATGTGTCTCAAAGTCGAGTAGGATTCTGAGGGCATTTTTCTCCTGAATGAAAGTCTCAGGGCCATGAATACAACAGAGTCTGAAAATCACAAGTATCCACACGCTGTGCAAAGCAACTTGGACTGCTCTATTTACATAAATAGACTGGAGGATCTGGAATGTCTGAGGTTAGGGTTTATTTGCTAAGTAAGAAGGAATTGTGGACAGGTAATGCTAATGAATGGGGGAGCTGGGCAGAAGGTAGACATAGGAATATAGCTTAATATCTGAGCTAATTGCAGTCATACAAATGGGATGCAGACCCAGATCTGCTCTGGAAGTTGAAGACGTTAAAAGAAAAAAGGAGAGATACATTTATCCATCAAGTTAACACACACTGATCAGCTGCTATAGGTCACAATTTTCCAAACAGCTATCTTTCATATACCACCACCATGATTTTTGTCATATCCACTACTCCTTAATACTTTTCTACCAATTGACTCATGTTCAATTTTTTAGTAGAAGACACTGATACCACTTCCATTTTCTTCCTCCAGTAGACTTTAACCATTAAGAAATAAAAACAAGGAAAACAAACAAGTTACTCACACAGGTGGATGCTGTGAATCCCACTTAGAAAGGAGGAAAAGCAAAAAGAGATGCTTAAAAATGATATGCCGTCAACAAACAGAGGTTTTGTTTGTTTGTTTGTTTGTTTTTTGGCTTTGACTAAACTAGTTGAACTGAAGAGAAATTGAAATGGACATCACTTCCTCACTATGGGTTGAGTGGGGTTACCAGGCTACTTTGCTCTGGGCCAGCCCCTGTTCTGGCCGCTGACAACACATCACCCTCTGTCCTCAGACCATGGCTGAGCAGAAAAAAAGGCGAGCACACAGATGAATAAACTTCATGCAAGAAGTTATTTGGAAATTAAGTCCTAATTTAGGCTTCAATTTAATTCTCACCTGTTAAATTAATACGTCACCATTATGTGACGTAATCACCTATCTTTATCTTCTGAGAAAATGAGAGAAGTGGGAGATTTTCATAGGCTGAGCAGAAACGTTAAAATACGGTGGGAATTAGCCCACGTAGAGGGTCAGTTACCTCTACATTTAAGGATTGGGGGGCAGTGGGTCAGATGTCAGCTCCCCCTCTCAGACTGCATCCTGAGATCACCTCAGCCTGAGAACCAGTCTGATAGCAGGAGCCGAGAGCCCACTCTCTAGACAACCAGCTCCTGTTTCCCTTCATGTGGTTCTGCTTTTATAGTTTTATGAGATTATAATGCCTGTTTATGATGACAGTGGACTGGGCATCAAGTAGAAACTCATTAGCCTTGTCTGTAGCCTGGCTACCTCACAGTGTGAGAAGAGAGCATGAGAAAAAAGGAAGATGGGCGTAGAAAACCACGATGTGGTTATTGGATGTGACCATGTGACTGGTGAGTAGGAGATAATGGGGTAGAGAAGCAGCTGAATTTTGAAGGATGAATAGGAATTGCATAAATGGTAAAGGGCTTTCCCCCAAGTGAAGGAATTGAGCCCTGTGCAAACTCATAGAGCAGGATGGGGTGAGGGAAACTGCAAGTGGGCTGGTAGTGGTTTCTGGGATTTAAGAGAGAGGGAAGAGGGGCAGCAGTAAAGCTGGAGAGGTAAGACGTAAGGCTGGAGGGGGCAGAGGTGAGGCTGGAGGGGGTAGAAGTGAGATTGGAAGGGGCAAAGGTGAGGCTGGAGCGTATTTACTGCAAGGCTGTGAGGGACCGCACTGGGTATGCAAGGGATCAGGCATTGTTTTGGAGATAACGGAGAGCCTAATGCAGGGAAGTGGAGAGATCAGATTAGATCATGTCAGAAAGATCTTTCAGGAAGAATGCCAACGACAAAGGGAGTGAAGGAAGACACAATGGGCTTCACCAAGAAATCTTTTGTTTTTTTACAATTTCTATGTATCTTCTTCTTGTTTTGCTCTTATCAGTACCCACAAATTCAATAAGGGATTTCCAAGGCAGGATTCTGTTACATCAAACTCTCACATTGGAGATATAGCTTCCTGAAGTCCTTTTTCTTTCTAACCAAGCCAATCTAATCTAACACAATCGCATCTAGTTCTTCTTTTACAAATTCAGAGTATCCTTTCCCAGTTGTTTCTTGGACATAAGTGAGCCAGCTGCTGATGGGTCTTCCTTTCCTTTTGTTTTTAGCCATCATTTATTGAGCACTCACTCTGAGCCTGATACTGGGTTAGTTGATGCCCTGAAGGAGTTCACATTTGGGTAGAAGACAAATGAATGTGCGTATAACTATTGGAGGCAAATATTTGAAAAATGCTCTTCTTTCCAAAGGGTATGAAGGGGGGAGAGGGGAGAAGAGAAGAGTGATGGTTCCTGAGCAGGGAGGTGAGGACTTAGATAAAAAGTAAATGTCCTGCACTGGTGCCCACACAAGTGTTATGAGTTGTCTCAAACTCACAGCAACCCAGGAGAGACACCCTTTCACCCTAAACAGGTTTCCTCTTCATTCGGTTCTTATCCCTTAGTGGTACAGAGGAGTTTCCCCAAGACGGTCCTCCATTACTCGTGGGCCCAGTTTTACATTAGTATTAGTTGCCACCAATTCTAACCATTTTTGCAGAGCTCATACTTGTACATATTTCTCTGCAGTTTATTTAAGTTTTTTTATTATTTTTAATATATATTTATGACATCATCCTTTCATATTTGTACAATGTATGATTTCCCAATGAAATTTCCACCATCAATTCACCACCACCATAGTCCCTTGTGCTCTTCCCACCCCTGTTCTGATCCTTCTCCTTCCTCCTCCCCTATGAAATGTCTCTGATCTATAGTTGCCTGATGATTTTTCACTTTATTATAGTTATTCCCTCCCTCCCCGGTCACTTATTTGGTTCCTCTACATTCCTCCTATAAGTGAAACCATTCAATAGTTTTCTTTTTCTTTCTGGATTCTTTCACTGAGCATAATCCCTTCCAGCTCCATCCATGTTGATGTGAATGGGATGAGTTTATCCTTTTTGATTGCTGCGTAATACTCCATTGTGTAACTATACCAGATCTTCTGGATCCAATTATCTAGTTTTGGGCATTTGGGTTGTTTCCACAACTTACCTATTGTAAACTGTGCTGCAATAAACACAGGGGTGTTTTCGAATTAATGTTTTTGTGTCCTTTGGGTAGATTCTTAGGAGTAGAATTGCTGGATCATATGGAAGCTCCATTTTTAGTAGTTTGAGGAACCTCCACACAGCTTTCTATAGTGGTTGGACCAGTTTGCATTCCCACCAGCAGTGTAGGAGAGTTTCTTTTTCTCCACATCCTTGCCAACATTTGTTGTTGCTAGTTTTTTTTTTAATATGTGCCATTCTTACTGGTGAAAGATGGTACCTCATTGTGGTTTTGATTTGCATTTCCCTGATTACAAGTGATGTTGAGCATTTTTTTATATGCCTGTTGGCCATTTGCTTTTCTTTTTTGGGAAAAATTGTCTTGAAAAACAAATACATACGGTGACCCACAGCAATCCTCAGGTCTGAAAAAAATTTTGTTAGAAAAAATAAGTTAAATCATTCTTAAGAGATTTCCTCATCTGAAGGACATAGCATGTTGGCCTGTTTAAACCAGTGATGTAGCTGCCAGTTGTATGCCAAGGACCTGGATAGAATTGCTGCAATATACAGAGCTGTTTCTTTCCTAAAAGAGCTTGCCCAGATGAGAGATGGGGAGAAAGAGAGACAAGAGAACAATACATTTCAAAGCCTGCAAAGGTAAAAAGTGAGATAGTAAGAGAAGACACTGTATTGCTAATTAGACGTGCTGAGTGCTAAGATGAAGCTAAGACTGAAGCTCAAGGCTAAGGACATTTTCTGAAATCTCATCAAGCCTGGGCATCTTCTGTAAAAAGAATCAGAAGTAGGACAAAAGCTCTCAGTTTTGAATCACATTTTCTAAATAAGCACCCAAAAGGTTTCTTCAAGTGTAAAACTATTTTCCTGCATTCAGGATACTCTCAACGTGCCTGTGCCCCCTTTCTCATCCGATTTACAGGCTTAGCTCCCACCCTGGCCAGCAATTTCTCATGTTCAGATCTGCTCTCCTGGGACTTCAGGCAGCCTGGTTATTTGGCTAGGAATTGAAATTTATTATCGTACATAATAAGTTTTGTCTTGACACAGATTCAGGTAGAGGAAACAATACCTCTCAGGTCAGAAGAAAAGCTGTCATGAGTGGTGGTTACTCTGGGGAACATGAGTTCAGGCTGCTCATCAGATGACGCACTGAAGTATTTATTTTGGGTTCTCCTCCCCCACTTATTTCTTTTATTTGGCTTACTGGTCTTTACTTATCACTGCAGCGTAGGATGCCTCCCTGAACGGTGTGAATTACCCTCCCTTTCTGCCCCATGCCAACATCAGCAGATGGTGAGGAGAAGCGGCCATGTAGAAATTGAACATTTCCAGGTTAGGCTTAGAGCTGTGCAGAGAAAAGCCATTTTGTGGGGAGTTCATGAATCCTTTTTGCACTGTAACATTTTTTCATTTCAAATGGCCTATCTAAAGTATTGATCACATAGCAAGCATATGTCTGTGTCTCTGAAACATGTATGTGATCTCCATGGTTCCAACTATTATATTAGATGATGATCATGGATGAATAACCTTCCTTGTTTGATGACGGAATGCATGGCATTTGTCCACTGCATTCTTTTTAATTATGCTTGTGTGAGCATATATCTAAATGAAAGCGCGTTCTTCGCCAGCACATCAGCGACAGCACAGCAGGGCTGCTGACAGACAGCACCCTACAATTGTGCAAAACACGTTTGCTGCAGCCATATGCCGTGGGCTTAATGACATCCCTTCACTTAGCTGAATGACAAAGACAAAGAAAAGACTTTGTCATTGATAATACAGTGGTGAGTACTAGGTCTGAGATCCCACTTTCTGGGTTAACTTGGAGTAAATTATTTCACATCTCTGTGCCTCATTTTCCTTCTCTGGGAACTTAAGATAACAAGTTCATAAGGTTGCTGTGGTAATTAGGTAAGATAATACATTTAAAGGGCCTCGTTTAGTGTCTGCAATACACCCTTTGCATAATGTCTTCTGAAAGACAGTCACCGATAGACAGTTTACTAAAATCACTCCTTAATACACAAGCCAACATTTTTGTAAAAATGTTCAATGCCTCCCGGTCAGTGAGGCATTTATAAAAGACTATTTATGAAAGGCGTTTTACATGTCATCACCTGGCAGGTTCCATGATGCAGTCATCACATTTTCTACTGTCTCCCAACACAGAAAAGTACTTTCCTGAAGGAATGGACCTTTTGAATTGTGTTCACTACTGGGTCCCTGGTTTCTAGAAATATATCTGTCACTTAGTACATACGCCATAAATTTGGGGGGGAGTGAAAAAAATACATGTATATTACCTCTTTTATCTATAACTAAGAAATGACTGTCTCCATTGGCTCACTTCTTTATTGAGGCTAAAACCGTTATCCACACATTATATAAAGACCTTGGAAGTTGGGAGTATGAGTGGTCTGACCTTGGCCTTGGCAGCATTCAGACTATCCTGGATTGGTATACAGCTTCTGAATCACAACAAGAGCTCGGGTCTTCTGCCCGTACCCGACAAGACTCATTCCCAGGGAGTTTGGTAGTTGACTTATTAACCATTTAATAAAAGTTTAAACTGGATGGGTTGTCTGGATCAAAAAGAAGTGAGATGATAAAATAAGGTAGTATTACCTTCTTTTTTACATTTTTCTTTGAGCAGATTCTTCAAAGGAAAGATCCCCTGATTACAGGGCGCTTCCTGCTGGCTCCCTCCAGCAGTCTAAAGTTTCTGGAAGCTCTTGATGAGGCAGGAAGAACATGTGCTTTTAGTCTTACTAAGTCAGGTTCAAGTCCCAGTGTAGCTGCTTAATTGTTGTACTCTGTGGGCAAGTTACTTAACTCCTGTGAACTTCAGTCTCTTCATTTATGGGAAGGAGAGAAATCGTGCCAATATTTGCAGACTCAAAGGATGTATACTGAGTTCTTGGCACATAACAATCGGATGTAATGCAAAACTTGTATTTCAAAACACCAGTGAGAAAATTCTGTAGCTTATTGAGACACCTTGTCTACAGAGAGATAAAGTCTCCACTGTAGAAAGAGGAATGCTCTCCCCTCATGACATCAATTTATCAGCAGCCAGGTTCTAACTAGAGAGCCCCTCTGTCTTCAACTATGTGCAGAGAATTTGACATGGAGTTTCAACACGGTTTCTTTAATCACTGCCATTGTAGTTTGCGAGCTTCTAATTGCTGCGGAGACTGGGGGACGATGAACAAGCTGCAGGGCAGATGCCGCCTGTGTGCTTGGGTGAGCCAGCAAAGCAGGGCGTCATCAGTGATGTTCATTAGGCACCACTCAAATACCGATTAGTACGATGCCCACACCAGCGACGCAGTATTCCCAGTGCAAAGATAGTCGTTTTATTTATAAATTACCACATTATTATGTGAAAATATCTTGTTTCCTAAGCAGGAGCTTCACATTCATATATGATTGTGTACCATTTATTGAGCGTGTACTGTGTATGAGGGACGTTCCCTCACAACGGTGATGCAAAAATGAGCAAAACCCTCTGTGCCCACTAAAATCATGTGTTCTACTGGGAGAGATATGTATATAAGACAATAAGTACAACGAATTTTTCCAGTGCCCAGTGAAGGTACGAATAAGGTGCTGTGAAGAATGTATGAGTTGGCTGTTAACTCTACAAAGGCCTCACCAAGGAAGTGAGAATAATATGGGGACAGGAAGGGAAAGTATGAGTTTAACCTAATAGGAAAAAGGGATAGGTGTGTTCTAGGAAGAATCACAGATGTAAGAAAGAGTCTAGTTTAGTATTTCTCAAAGTGTTCTTGCTGGATCAGAATCAGCAAGGAATTTGTTGGAAATACAAATTTGGGGGGAAAGACCACCCCCAAAACTTTGAGACCTGGGTCCCAAAATCTGTCTTAACAAAACCTCCAGCTGATTCTGCTGTATCCTGAAGTTTGAGGATTGTCTGTTGATGGCATCAAATGAAGGATAAAATATATATTGACAAAGTATTTCTGATTTACATAATAGAGAGATACATTTGCCACCACCATGCAGTTTATTTTCACAGGAAGACTAAAGTAGCTTATAAAATTACAGATATATAATAAAAAGGGGTGAAATCAAAGGAAATATGATGTAAGGAGAACAAAAATAGAAAAATCACAAAGTCACTACTATTTTGTCATAAATTTTCCCGGTAACTTTGTGGTTTCAAAGCATACATGGAAATACTCTCACCTTACATGCGTATCTTACACATAGCTGCCAGACTGAATGATAGTTGTTCAACAGCTTTGCTAAAGACTGGAAAGGAGTTTCCCCATGGCACCTCATTCACAAAACACTCTGCAGTGAGAAATGACCTCCCGACAGTAAAAACCATGCAAGTATAAATATCTCTTTCTTATAACTTCTTTCCACAGGCCAGTGGCTTAATATCAAAGACAAGTTCTGTGAGATGAACACAGTGAGAGGCCTTAAAACCAAGGTCAAGTTTGTAACTCTCAGATAGTCTGACTCACGTCTGGACAGTATTATCAAAGACAAAAGCAAAGGTAAATGGAAGCAGGAAAAAGCCAGAGGAGAGATGAAATGGTTAGAGTTGAACAAAATATAGAGGAAGCATTGCACATTATCCTAAGAAACTTGTCCTTGAAAACAGCACTGTTCTGCACTCTCTAAACCTCCTAAATTGAATTGTCTTTGGGCCACATAACTTTAGAACCTTATAGATTTGTTTATTCAAAATTTGTTTACTTTGTGCATTACATAGGCTACATTTATATCACAATATAGTACTTGGTAAGACCCTGACTTGTACTGTTCTCTGATTATCTCACATTTATGTGGTGTATTTTCTCAACCAGATCATCTTTAGATAAGGCCTCCCATTTGCAGGTTTCTTTTATACAGGGAATATTTTAAGAGGAATCTATAGTTATGCCTCCCTAAAAGAGGGATAAGAACTTGCTCAGTAAATGAAAGGCAGCATTTGAGAGATCAGGAAGAACAGGGGCATTGGGGAATGTGACGTATGGAGGATACATGGACTCCAGTGCTGCTGGTGTAAGGTGACCAGAGACGAGGCTGTCTGGGAAATGGTTCCTACTCAATGGTTTAGATTACACTGCAGAGGTATAAGGAGTCTGGGAAAAATTTAATGGCACAAAATGACATGATCAGATAACAAAGATCACCTTGCAAATCAAAAAATACAATAGTGTGTGCATTTGTGTTAAAGGTGATAAGAACAACGTCATTGTATAGTGGTTGATCACTCATTGGGTTCAACATTTACTAACTGTATGACCTCAGGCAAGTTATTTAATCCTTAGTAGTCAGTTTTCTTATCCAGCGATTAATTGCCTTCATATATAGTTTCAAGATGAAATCAATAAGGGCTTTAAATTGGTCAGCCTATACCTGGTATAGATTTGCTCAAAAAACATTGTGTTACCAGCGGTACAAAGAGCATTCTTATTTTCCTCATTTAGTACTTATTGATTATTGCCTTTGTTTTTCCAACTAAGTCCAGATGAGAAATAGTGAGTGGAGCTGAAAGATTGGAATAACTGGGACAGAAGCAGGAACCCCACGAGGCTATTCTTAACCCACTTTGGGAGACTACACACTGGAAATTGATCATGGCATCAGTCCAGTGCCTATGACACTCTGCATCCCTGATGTGGAAGAACAGGAGGACACTTGTATCTCTCCTTAGTTTTCTTTTGTCCAGAACAGACGAAGCAGAAGATGTGAAGAGCAGGGGGCTGAGGTGCTTTGTTCATTTTTGTACAATATTTGACTTTCCCCTCATGTAAGGGGTGGGGATAAATCCCCATAAATAAGAAAAATAAATCAACTAACTAAATAAGAAGACTCTGGAGGACTTGGCAATGGCTAGTTGTCAAGACTGCCCTGTCTCACCCTGTGTGTGTGGCCTTACCATCCTCCTTCTGGGGCATGCAGGCACCTATGATAGTTTTTAAAGAATGAATGCAAACTTTGAGTGTGCACAGCTTGTTGGAACAATACATATTTATACTGGTCTAAAGCCATTCAAGGAGGCTTTAGCTAATTCTGTGGGCCTCCTCCTAAGACTTACATCTGGCCCTTGTGGGACATAGAACAGTTTGGTGGTGGTTCTGTTACATTTCCAGTTGCTCCAGGGCTTGAGGCTCCCTTTTCTTGGATAGGTGAGCTTTGTGGGCCTGCTATAATTCTGCAACAGAAAACGACAGGGTCGCAGCCACCTAGACAGGGAACTGGGCTTGACCTGACCTAGAAGGTTATCAGGCACCTTCTGTTTTGTTTTGTTTTTCTCCTCTGGCTACATAGAGTCTAGGTCTTCCTCTTTCTACATAGTTGCTGCTCTCTCTCCTCTTGTCTGCGCCCCTGCAGGGTCATTGTTTTTGCTGCCCCATAGTTTAAAATAGCATTTGACTCTGGCTTCCCCTGGTCCCAAAGCTGGTCCTTCCTCTACATGATCCTGCAGATAAGCTCAGTTGGGTTCAGCGACTCTTGAAACATCCCAATTACATTTCTGGAACCCAGCATCTGATTAACTCAGCTAAGCTCCTGCGTGGATGCCCCTGAGTTAGGTTTCCAAACCCTATTCAGTCAGCTCAGAGGATGTGGTTCCTGGCCAGGGTGCCATCACCAGATAATGTGGGCAAAGAAAAATTTTTCCAAGGCAGATGCCAGCTGAATAGCAGTCACAAAAGGGTCACTATAGGTAGTTTATGGTCCCTGACACCTGGAAATGAAAATGTATACAGCAAACTTGATAAGAAAAGAAATAACATTAAAATAAATAGATTTATGAGAGAAAACTTTTGATTCAGGTTAAAAAATATGTCTGATATGACTGTGAGCAACTTGTCTAGAATGTGCCAGAACATGTTCACAAAATATTCAGCTAGTTATGAGAGACCTAGATAAAAATAACTCAGTTTCATCAGAGGCTATTTCCACCACTTCTTTTCAAGTTGTGTTGGTATAGTATTTTGATTATCATTTTTTTGTATTTTTCCACTTTTTGTCATAGGTGTCCCCATGTCTCATTAAGTGGTTTTTAATCTATCTTCATTTCTGTTTCTTCCAGATTAATCAGTAGTTTGTATGTTGTATGTGTATCTCTTTTTCTTTCTTAGACACTAATAGTTTTAGTTTTTGCTTGTGAAAATTCTGCAGACACTTGTTTTACCTCAAAAGATAGGGTACGCCTCTGCCCACAGTGCTTTCTGAGGAGCTACTGACCATGGCTGGTCAAGGTGACCATGTTCTCTTAGTGACTCACAAGGGGAATCCATCTTAGCTGAGATAACCAGATCCTCTCCTAGAAATCTGAATGGTGGGGGGGGGGGGGACCTCCCTAGTGGCGCAGTGGGTTAAGCAATGCACTATGAGGCAGACCATAGCCACTGCAGCATGGGTTTGATCCCTTCCTCCAACCAAGGAGCTGACCCACATGGTGCAGCAGACCTCTCCTGTCATGCCCACTGCTCCCCTCAGCAGTGTATTTTGGTCTGTCTGCCTGTTCTGCTCCCCAATCTGTCTCTGGTGAATCCTCTCACTACCCCTGCACCTCTGGCCTGTACCCCAGTTTTTGTATGCATAAATAAATAAATCTTTTTAAAAAAGAAATCTGAATGAATGATTTCAGGGGGAGCGCATCTTCCAGGTCCTGTAGAGTGAGGACAATCATTTTCCCACCTGTATCAATCCAAAATAAAATTATGAGGCTTTATAACTTACTGCTTCAGTGATCTGCACATCAGAATCTTCTCCTACGCTCCATTATATTTTTATTTTTAAAAAAGATTTATTTATTTTTGCATACAATAACTGGGGTACAGGCCAGAGTTGTGGGATGTGCGAGGATCCAGAAACAGAGTGGGGAACAGAACAGGCAGATTAACTGAAACACACTGCTGAGGGGAGCAGTGGGTGAAGCAGGAGAGGTCTGCTGCACCATGTGGGTCCTCCCTGGCTGGCATCAGGGATTGAACTGGTGCTGCGGTTTGCTTCATAGGGCGTTGCTTAACCTGCTGCGCCACCAGGGAGGCCTCCATTATATTCTTAGCAAATAGCAATATGTATTTAACTATGTTAACAAAAACTCACTAACCATTTTTCAAGGAACAAGGCCTTCCACCTTTTTATTTGTGGAAAACATGATGAAACACTTTTTTCAAGCTTTGTAATAAAGACAAAGACAATTGTAATTGTGCTACCTACTGTGACAAAATTGTAGGTGGTTTGGGTTGTTTCATTTTGTTTTGTTTGTGTAATATCATATCTTTTGAAAGAAAGATGCTCTAATGGCATGTATTTATAGGAATAGACTGACTGAAAGAGGTATTCACAAACAAAATCAAATGACGGATCATTGGAATAGCAATTAATGTTGATGAAAAGCCAAACTACATCTGCATATGTAAAATGGCTTAGCATTGTCTTTCGAGATGTGTAACTGATATAGCTCAGCGATGCTTATTGAAGACACTATAGTTGTATTTGTATGAATTTAAGTATACAATACATAAACATTTTCAAGGAAGGAAGCCTGAAAAAGTGAAAGAAATGGTATTGAAATTCAGAAATTCAGAAAATATCCCAAAAGCGGTCTTATGTACAGTGTTCGCTCACATTCTTCCCTTCTGTTAAGTTTTCTGTGGCATGGCTTCATTTTTATTTATTTATTGCTAGTATAGTAATGAGAACCATTCCCTTATTTTATTTATTTATTTTTACTTGATAAGCCTATTAAGAATTCATTTAGCTCTTCATTCTCAGTCTCCATAGAATTAGGATTTACTGTTGGTCAAGGGAAATTACTAATGAAAAACCTGCATCCATCTTGTATATAATTATGTTCTCTCTATAAAAAGTGCCGTGTGTATAAACTATGATGGGTAAAACACATGGGGCAAGGACGCCTGAAATGGGAAATGCTACCTGGCAGGTCAGAAGATTTTCACCCTCTTTTGGGATTATGCCTTCCTCCCTACCAGTTTTTTTCTCATGAACTAGCCAAGCCAGAAATAGTTGTCTATTTCAGATCATCTTGCTCCCACCCACTTCTCAATCTATTTTCTAGTTATAGTCAAAGAATCTTTGCTACACGCATGGCCATGTCACTGCTTTAAATCACTCTCAAGTACCAGCAGCACCTGCCAAGACCCGTACACTTAGCACACTTACAAAGACACTGCAGGACTGAGACCTGACTACTCATCTCACGTAGGAGTCAGTTCTGATGCAAGTGTCACAAAGCAAAATAACAGTGGCTTAGGCAAAGATAAAGGTCTAACTCCTCCGATCAAAACAAGACACAGAGGTACATGTGCAAGGCAGAGATATAGCACTACACTGTGGCCATGCCCCACGCTCAAGCTGGAATATTTGTCTTGTGATACAAAACCACCACTCAGTCAGAGCTCACATCTGCATTCCAGTAAGGAAGGGGTACAGAAGGGTAAGCCCTTCACTTTAAAGGTATTTCCCAGAGATTACGTGCCATTTCTGATTACATTTCATTAGCAAAACTTAGTCCCCTGTGCATACTTAGGAGGACTGAGAAACATAATCATTATTCTCTTCCAAAAAAGAACCCTTTTCTCAATTCACTTGAATGTTATAACCTGGCTCGCAGAGGTCACAGGTAGATGGAGGTATCCAGAAAGGACACTTGACCCTGAAAAACCTCATGGAAATTTTCTCTTTTTGTGTCTCCCCAAACCAGAATACAGGATCACCTGTTCTCATACCATTCTTTCTAAAGCAAGTCATGATTGCTTGTCAGTCCTCTTTGAATGAGGGAGTGGGAGGCTCTTCACTAGGCTCTTTGCTTTGCATATAAAGAAAAATCAAGAACAGCAGCTCTAAGTAAAGACATGCACAGACATCAAAATGAAATAAGGACTTGCCAGCTTTGCAAGACTATTTTCCCCTTGTCAGCATCTTCTAATTTGTGGCTGTTTGGTTTTTTCCTTGGGCCTAATAAATTACCTACCTTGAGAATTTCCTTTATGGTGCTGGGTCATTCTTGCTTTAGTCATCATCTGTACAGCAATGCTTCTGCTCCAGGTGTGGGAACTCTGAAAAACCTGGATGCATCTCACACTCACAGCTCCCCCATGATTACCAATATAATCAACAAATTTTCCAAGCCCAAAATCAGGACCTACTGTCCGGTGTCAAAGTCAAGTTTAGGAAGGCAACAAAATAGAATCTTAAACTCATTGTGAACAAGAAAAAATAAAATCACCATAATCATAGAAACCATGGTGAAAGCCTGTTGACCCACACTCCACCCCTCCTTGCTCAAAGAGCAAGGTATAATAAACAGGCCATTTCCCTTTCTAGTTTCTAAATCTGGTTATAGTTACTTTAATTCAGGGGCCAGCAGCTTCCAGCTCCAAGAGTGCTAAAGATTTGTTATTTATCTTGTCTCATCAATAGATCATGTCTCTGAACACATCATAAACCCTTTCGCCGTTAGGGATTTGCTATATCCATTTGGGTGTCTATAGCAGCAAGCTTCCGTCTCCCAGCTAGTGCTGCTAATCCTTCCCAGTGATACTGTTAATCACACTGCAGGCTACAGCAAGGCTGTATGTATGCAGGCTACCATGGATGCTGTTTAGAAACATTAATTAGAAGAGGGAAAAAAATATGTGGCAGAAAGAAGTGTCCTAGAAAGGGAACTTGAGATCAAGGAAAGAGAAAAATGAAGGGTGAGAGGAGAGAAAGCAGGATTTTCATGCCAGGTGCCCCCAGCAGTTACCTGTTCATTGAGGGTTTTGTATCATCTGCCTCAACTCACTAGAAAATCACTGGCTGTGTTGCTTTATTTTATAATCACAATTTAATCTACTTCCTTTTAACATAAGCGAGTAGAACAGAGTGTAAGATTTTCTATAGAAAGAGCCACTCTATTGTCTATATAGCCTTGATCAGAGATAGATGGAACACAGAAATGTTTATTATTTTTGTTGGCACTTTCTCATGACCTTATTTTCCCACATCAAAGAGAAAAAGGATCAAGATCTCAACATACAGTTAGAAACATGAACTAAAGAAGTTAACTTGTTTATGCTTGATGTACTGCATTAATCTCTAAGAAAATGTAAGTGCTTATTTCCATGCTGAAAATAAGCTACTTAAAGTTTAGGGAAAAAAGAACACTGTGTATGTTCAATTGATGAAAATTATCATTCATTACATCATTTAAGTTAATTCATCATTAATGGCTTTAAAAGGCTCTTCCTTTGCACTAATCCTTAGGTAACATCATCTTACATGAAATGCTATTTACATAATAAAGCTAACTAAATATTGAATACTTGATTCAAATAATCTTGCACATTTTGGAGTAAATATATATAATTGATGTTGTTAGCTCTTGACAGTTTTCCATTTTGTTTAGCATAAAATAACTACCCATATTATTTTATAAACTGAGATTCTTTCTGAATAAACCTATGAGTTATTAAGTGACTATCATCCTACTGGATTTTTATATTTAATTCCGTATTTAAAGGATAACAATGTCTTCAATGGGATTGGTTTTATATAAAGACCTCTTCATCTAAATTAGTTTGTACCGAACATGGATGGAACTGGAAGGGATTATGCTCAGCAAAGTAAGTCAGAAGGCAAAAGAAAGATACCAGATGGTTCCTCCACTAGGAGGAATAAAAGGGAACCAAATAAAGATCAAGGAAAAGAAATAAGAACAATAATAATAATAACAACAACAAGAAAGAAACAAGAACCAAAAATGAAAAGACAAAGACAAACTGGGGACACTTGGTGGGGAGGGAAGAGGGGAAGGGTGGAGGGCAGACGGGAGCATGGGGGACTGAGGTGATGGTGCACTGGTGATATGGTGATGGGGAATACATGGGGATTACAATTAATGTCAAATATATGTAAATTTTTAAAATTTATATTAAAAAAATAACGAAAAAAAATAACTGAAGAGCACCAAAACTGCCAATAAATAAATAAATAAATTAGTTTGTACCACAGTTTTGCTAAAAGCATGTATTTAACTTTCTTAAATCCCTCTTTGCCACAATCTAACCTTAGGCTCATAACTTTATACAAAGTAACCCCAAGGCATTTTATGTTAAAAATTCCTTTTTCATTAGTCTCTCTTCAGTGGGCAAGTTTTCATTTATATGTTCTTCCTAATCCTTAGGTATCAAGCCCTCCTTTCCTCTCTGTCTCTTCAAGTGTCAGTTTTGTTTTGTTTTTTTCTCCTTCAGACACATCATCCTCTGTCTAGACATACTGTAGTCAGAAAGTCAGGCAAACTCCTCAAATTTTATTTCAAGGCAGGTAGAAATTCAGAAGTCCTTGATAGGTTATAGAGAGTCAGAAGGAGAAAGCTAACAAGTAGCTAAAGGAGCATTCACCTGGCTGCCTCCTGCCAGATCCCTGGACTGATGGGAAGGAAAGTCTCTTCCTCCTTGGTCTGATCCCTCCCTCATCACACAGTCCTCTTTTCACTCAGTTAATGTGATTTGAGTGGCAGCATGGAGGACTTTGGAAAACTTGGATTGTTTGTTCGTTGAGCAAATATCTACTGAGTTTCCACCATCAACCAGGCACATTGTTGGGTGCTGGTGGGGTAAATCAGAGTAACTGCACTTGAGGGTTCATAATTCAGTAAATAAACCAACTTTGAAAGACTTCATTGATTAAAACCTCCCATCAGTTTTCCTGAGTTCAGTTTCCAGAAATGTAATGACTGGGAGGAGCAAGAAGTTTCATTAAGCATGGACAGAGATTTTTAACATTGTCAGGAGGAATGTTAATTAGTTAGCCTACCTACAGCACATCCCAGGGAATAGACAAGATCTGACTTCTCAGAAGTTTATGTCTTGCTTCATTGGGTCATGTACGGGTGTTTTATTTTGATGTTATTGTTTTCAATTATACAATTTATCTCACCGTGTCTGAAACAGTATTTGTGATATTTTGGGAAGTCACTTTGACTTTTCAGGACAACTCTTCATGTGTCAATTTTTGTATTGTAGGAAGCTTTAAAAAAAAAATCCAGCTGTCAATCAGCTACTGTAGAACAAACTCTGCTAGAGTCAGAAGAAAACACTCTAATGGACAGAATATCCTCCTCTGCTACTAAACCACAGGGGTAACCTGTCCACAGAAAGAGTTACTTCTCATGGGTGGAACAGCCACAGTCACTTGTCTCCAAGGCTGAGCTGACCCATAGATTCAGGGCCTTTGCATCTTTAGGAACTTTCCAGTGTCCTTTCTTTTGGCCATCTTGTCATCATTTGTGAACATCTAACCAGAAGCCTTTAAATCAGGAAGAGGAGGGGCCTCCCTAGTGGTGCAGGAGTTAAAGTCTCAGCACTATCAAGCTATTGCCAGCCACTACAGCATGAGTTTGATCCCCAGCCAGGGAGGTGACCTACATGGTGCAGCAGACCTCTCCTGCCTCGCCCGCTGCTCCCCTCAGCGGTGTGTTTCAGTCAATCTGCATGTTCAGCTCCCCACTCTGTCTCAGGTGAGTTCTCTCACACCCCGCCCCCCACACACACACACACCTCTGAGTTGTACTCCAGAGATTCTCATATGCATAAATAAATAAATAAAATAAATCTTAAGAATTTGCAGGAGAGGAGATGCCATGGTATTCAGACTAACCAATTCAAGTTTATTTGTTGTGCAACAGTACGCTGTTTGTTAAGGGAAACTCTTCACTCTCTGATAGAGCACATAGGCTGTCTTTCTCTAGTCTCTGATTTATTTACCACATTATCAGATTTTTCAATTCTAATATCTTTTGAGGGTGGAGAGGAGATTGTTTGTGTACTGCAGTTGTTATCACAGCATTCTAACAAGAAAATGTACAACAGAAGAAAGACATATCCTACAGTTATAAAGTACTAGTAGCCTCTTTTATTTTTTTCTCACATTTCACATTTTCACTCCCATGTGTTTACATGCCTGGCTTGATGCTACAAAGGGGATGTCAAGGTGACTAAGAGGCAGCCTAGCCTTCCAGGAACCGAAACTAAAGGGGAAAGACCAAGACAAACAATCCTGAGAGCTAAGAGCATGTACAAGAAATGCTATGGAAGCCAGGATGGGCGAGATCTCTCAGCAAGTGGCAAGGCACCAGCAACGCCTCCAGAGAAACTGAGTCCTTCAGATGTGCTAGCTTTACTAATCAAACCAGAGAAGCATGGGAGAGATACAGCCAGTTATTAGAATGGAGGTGGTGGGCAAGGGGGGAGAAAGGGGTGATTTGCAAATAAAATTTTTGCTTTAGCATTTTATAGTTTCCTTTTTCAGCTTTACTAGCTTTTGCATCCCTACTGTGTCTCTATCAAATTTGGAGTGGGTGGCTTTCCCACCCTATGGAAGTTAATAGAGTTTTTCCAACAATGCATTAAAATTTAGTGGTAAATTCTTTTGTGAGAAAACCAACACAGTAGCTGAGAGCACACTCGAAAAAGAAGATAGGTATTGACCAAGAGATGTGTGTTAACCATTTCCCCATCCTCATCTTCATTCCCTCAGGTCTCTGTGGAGCCGAGTCTGGGACCTGATCATCGCGTGTCCATGACTCCCGTGGCTGCGCCCCATCAGCAATGAAAGGCTTATCGGGCAGCCGCAGCCATCACCACGGAGTCACCTGTGATTCTGCCTGTGACTCGCTGTCGCACCACTCGGACCGGAAGCCATACCTGCTGAGCCCGGTGGAGCACCACCCGGCGGATCACCCCTACTACACTCAGCGCAACTCCTTCCAGGCCGAGTGCGTGGGCCCCTTCAGCGACCCCCTGGCCAGCAGCACCTTCCCGCGCCGGCACTACAACTCCCAGCAGGAGCTGAAGGACGAGTGCGCCCTGGTGCCCCGCACACTGGCCACCAAGGCCAACCGCATTCCCGCCAACCTCCTGGACCAGTTTGAGAGGCAGCTGCCGCTCAACCGGGATGGCTACCACACGCTGCAGTACAAGCGCACGGCCGTGGAGCACCGCAGCGACAGCCCGGGCCGCATCCGCCACCTGGTCCACTCGGTCCAGAAGCTCTTCACAAAGTCGCACTCCCTGGAGGGGCCGTCCAAGGGCAGCGTCAATGGGGGCAAAGCCAGCCCCGACGAGACTCAGACCGTGAGGTATGGCAAGCGCAGCAAGAGCAAGGAGCGGCGCACTGAGCCCAAGGCCCGCCCCAGCACCTCCCCAGGCTGGTGGAGCTCCGACGACAACCTCGACGGCGACATGTGTATCTACCACGCGCCCTCTGCCGTGATGACCATGGGCAGGTGCCCTGACCGCTCGGCCTCGCAGTACTTCATGGAGGCCTACAACACCATCAGCGAGCAGGCGGTGAAGGCCTCACGCAGTAACAACGACGTTAAGTGCTCTACCTGCGCCAACCTGCCGGTCAACCTGGACACACCACTCCTGAAGAAGAGCGCCTGGTCCTCCACCCTGACCGTGAGCCGGGCACGGGAGGTTTACCAGAAGGCTTCGGTTAACATGGACCAGGCTATGGTGAAGTCAGAATCGTGCCAACAAGAACGTTCCTGCCAATACCTTCAGGTACCATTTATGTGGTGATGATGGATGCTGATTATTCCTGCCAATTGTCTGATGTTTTCTCCTGGTCCTAGTCTTGGTCTTACTATGAATTATCTCTGTAAACCTGAGCAAATAATTTAGCATTGCGGTAGCTGAGTGCTCTTATCAGAAAACAGACTGGCTACAACTTCATCTAGCTATCTTGACATACTAGATAGGAAAGTGCTTTGAAAAGCACACCCACATAAAGGCAAAGAGTTGTTAAAAGTTTTCTGGTTCCTCTTTGTCTTAGGGGTGATGGGATAAGAGGAGAGAAAAGGGAAATCTACATAGAATTTTAAAATAAATCCACCTATTTACAAAAGTCAACAGAATCTTTTGAATTTTGGAGTTTAATTATATCTATTCTGTGGTGGTATTATAATTATTGTTGTTAAAAATTCCGCCTGTGGTTATTCGTTTTGGAAAATTGACCTATGTCTTCACCAATGCAATTGTCATCATCACCACCAACACTAACCACACCCCCACCTGAGCCCCCAGAGCACAGCGAATAGGGACAATGCCCTGGGCCCTGAGGAGGTGGAGAGTGAGCCAGTTTGGGGACCTGACAAACACAGCTGCAGAGATGCAGGGCGACAGAAAAGAGCAGGAAAAGAAGGGGGAAGCATCTGCACAATAAAATACAATTAGTGTCAGCATGTAAATCCCACACACGTACAAACCCGAGGCAGGTTGCTCCTCCCCTCCCACAGCCTCCTCATGCTTTTCCCTACTGCCCTAACCCACTTAAACTAGATTTCACCTGGGTTAAAATATCACGGCTAGGGTTTATTTCTTCCTCATATCCTTCCTCTAGTTTTGTCATTTTCCCAAGATCAACTCTCCATAAGATGGACCCTCATGTTTCTCCTTTTCAGATTACCTTTTTCCCTCTGTTCTCCTCTGCTATTCCTATCTTTTAAAAGCATTTTTAATGGGGCCTCCCTGGTGGCGCAGTGGGTTAAGCAACGCACTATGAGGCATACCACAGCCACTGCAGCACGAGTTTGATCCCTGCCTCCAGCCAGGAAGGGGACCCACATGGCACAGCAGACCTCTCCTGCCTCGCCTGCTGCTCCCTTCAGCAGTGTGTTTTGGTCTATCTGCCCGTTCTGTTCCCCACTCAGTCTCTGGTGAATCTTCTCACCCCCCACACGTCTGGCCTGTACCCCAGTTCTTGTATGCATAAATAAATAAATATCTTAAAAAAAGTGTTTTTAATGGGATATAAAAGCATTTCATAATCATTTCCCCCCATTTCAATTTAAGAAGAAATGCAAGAGGAAAACCTTTCCCAGAGAAGTTCATCTTTTTTTTCTCTCTTTGAAATCCTCCTGACAAATCTGGTTCTCTTGGGAATGCTTCCACCAAGTCCTGAGAATATTCCAGGTCAGAAACCACTCAGCAAGGATAGATTGCCAGAGTTCATCCCCAGAGTTCAGAAGAAGGCACCAACATGTGGGTGGTTTTCACAAACATACTCACATGTTCAGTATTTCTCCCTGAAGGTGGTATTTTCTAACTTACCACCTAATTTATTTTCTAATCCAAGGTTACTAGATGTGTCAACTAAGTCATCAAGAAATAATAATAGAATTTTAGAATTAAAGAGTTCATCTTATCCAACCAATTCATTTAGTATTTTTAAAAAGTAAACAAAGAAAGGTAAAGGCATGGGTCATAATGTTAGTATGTGGTAGTGATAGGACTAGAACCCAAGTGTCTTAAATTATAGAAATGACCATTATAAAGTCACAGCTGAAAGCTTTAGAAATTCTTTAACCTCATAAATTTCATGTTCCATTGAGAATAAGTAGAATAAAGTATTTTGATAAAAATATGTCTTACAGGAAGCATGGGTATAAAAAATAGAAGCCCTAGAATGGGATATATATTTTTAATGAGCTATTATGACTAGTGGCAAAAACAAAACATATTCAAAAACAAACCAACCTTGAACCTTAATAAATAGTGATGAAGTCAGATAGAACTATCAGATTAAGGAAGGACAGATTAATTCTGCTTGCATAATTGCCTACATTCTTCCTACCTTAAATTCATCTTTGCTTTTTATACCTGCATTAAGTAAAAAATTCAACTAGTAGTGAAAATTTGAAAGGATAAGGAAAGAAGAAAACTGTCTTAATTGAAAATCTAGTATGTACCAGATGCTGTATTAAACATTTTCACATTCATTATTTCACTTAATCTCATAATCCTTAGAGCTAGAGATAATAATACTGTTTTAACAAGAGAGGAAACTGAGACTTAGAGATATCAAGTGCTTCAAAGCCACATGACCAGTCTGTTACAGAACTGAGATTTAGACTGATATCTGTTTGATGCACAATAGCTCTTTCCAATATGCCCAACACAACCTTGGACTCAAGGGCATGAAAGTGGTGAGCAAGGAGGGAAATAATCCTTAAAGTAAATATATTATTATTAAAGTTCTTCAGTAAAATAAGAATGAAAGCTTGAAGATTTAAGTATGGTACTTGATGCAGTAGCATTTTGAATCTCATGTTATAAAGATTTGGAAATTCTATTTTCAAATTATTTACCTTCCTTTACACCAGTTTTTAATGATATATTTGAGCTGTATAGAAAGGATAAAGAAAAATTGAAACCAGCACCCAGTTATGCATAACCCAACCAGGGAAATAAAACATTAATTACAATGGGTCACACATGTATCTTCTCCAATTGTATTTCCTTCTTCTCTTCCACAGAGTAATACTAATGATATCCAAAGATCTCCAATACAAAGTAATACTTTGATATCCAAAACTCCTGTTTTTAATTATCAAATTACTGAAAGATTGAAAAAAAATGGTATTTCATGTCCTGATGGACAATAATGAACCCTGAACCTAGTTAGTTCAACTCTTTAAATATAAACTAAACTCAAACATATACATTACTTAACAAATATTAACATTTGTTGAGCCTCTATAGTGTGCAAGTCTTTCAAACTGAAAAAAAAAATCCATATTTCAGTGTGGGGAGGTAGTTGTTTACTAAATAAACTGAATGTAGAATATTGTGCTCCTTCCTACCAGCTTGCAGAGTCAAACACTTCCTCTAAAGAAAGGACAGTCACAGAAGGCAGGTGAGTGAAGAACCCCTGAGAACTAGCAGTTATCTCCATCCCCCTCCTTACTTTGTTGAAGGGAAGGAATTTCCATCCTGAAAAACGTCCTTTCCAGAAGATAGGCTTAGCAAGCCCCTGCCAGTTCCCACAGAATAATTTCATTTCTAACCTCATTCATTAAGAGCTTAGAAATTTGCTTTTAAAGCAAATTTTAGGAATTGGAGCAATGAGGATTGCTTTAACTATCAACCAGTATTGCAACTGGACATACAAATTTGTTCAATTTCAACAAGGTTTAATGGAGAAAGCACTGACGTTTAAATAAGAGAGTCTGTGTTCTAGTCGTCTTTGACATTAACTAGTGATACACCAACTAGTTGGTGATCGTTCACTAACCAGTGATTATTCACTCACTAGTGATATGACTTAGAACCACCATTGTAGTTGTCCAGAACTCCTTCCTCTGCTATTAAACAAGGCACTTGGTTTAGAAAGCCTGTGATCTCAGTCCATCTTTAAACTTCTAAGTTACATATGCGAAGTACTTAATTAGAGCAATTTCCAAGATTTGTAAGGCCTGGAGCTCTCATTTTAATAAATGCCTAATGAAAGTAGGTGTTTTTTTCAAGATTATCTGATTTGTTCTTTAAAACTCCATGAGGCATTTTACAGTTGAAGAAACTGAGATTTAGCAAATCAGGTTAAGCAACTTGCCCAAGGATACGGAGGTAGTTTCTGGCAACGTGCTGGGTGAAAACTGATTCAGCTCGCTTCCAAGCCTGAATTTTTACATTTACCACACCTGAACATTACCTTTCCTAAACACAAAACAGAGAGAGGAAGTGGCATACATCAAACACCTATTATGCACCACAAATCATACAGTGTCTCATTTAGTCACTGAGACTTTGTAAAGTAAGTGTTACTGTTTTTCCCATTTTTGCTGATGAGAAAACTGAGGCACAAAAGATTAAGTCATTTTCCCAAGAGCACATAGATAGTAAGTAGAAGAGCTAATACTTGACCCCAGATCTGAATCTATTATATGCTTCAAAAATAGAAATAAATGCACTTTCCATTTCATTACTTACTTTATTCTGTAACAAATGTATTTATTTGTTGCATAAGTGAAGAATGCTTTATATGTAATGTGACCCATTTTACACAAGCTATGGAATGACTGATATGTTCCTAATTTGATTCAAGACTGAACAGAAGTTAAATTAATGCTTACCAATAATAGAATCTGGGTATTTGCAAAGTTCTGATTTTCCCTTTGAGGAGTTATCACTTAGAATTCATTTAATTTAGGTCTTTGCCACACTGTATAGAAAGTGAGAGGTCTATAGGTATCTAGCCTCTGTCTGATATAGATTTAGAAATAAAATACTGTCGCTTGAAATCATTACAAGTTCCAGTTAATACAGTCAATTGGGCTGTGTGCTCACTCACAAGCTGTTTGTAGTTAATAAAAAAAGACTCTCTTTTTTCCCGATATTGTTATTTTTAAATGTCAAGAATCAGATGTCTGCTGTTTAGAACTATTGTACCGCTGCCAGTGACTGTCTGTATCAGGGTTTGGAGTAGGGACATGGATTTGAAGACATTAAAACTGTTTAATTCTCAGTTGAGATGTGGTTGGCTTTTATACATTTGGAATAGAGCATTTATGGCACATCTCAGGGTAAGTGCTAATAGTTAAGTAAATAAAATCGGAAGGGATTCAAAGGAGTAAAAGGAGGTTTTTGTTGTTTTGTTTTTGCTTAAAGCAAGTGGGATTCTTGGTTCTGTATATGCTTCTTTATGTAAATGTTGTGTGGTGAGTGATTGGCATACAAAGCCATTCAGAAGAGCAAGATTTTAGATTTCCAACTGTTAACCTAAAAAAAAAAAAAAACCAAACCCTTCAAATCATGTATTTTGCATTCATCCAGCAGCAGAAACAGGAAAAGGGAAACAAAACGCTCTCCGGTAGAAGTAGAGAGAGAGACACACACAGTGAGAGAGAGCAAGACAGAGACCGAGAAAGAAAGCACTCTCAGAGATGAAATTTTAGGAGAGCAAAATGATCGACCTTTTTAAGGCTGAATGGGTTTCTTCAGTTTGTGTGCAAGTTTCAAGAAATGGAAGGACTGACCAGGTTTGGGTACAACTCTTTTATTACTTTGTTTTTGGTGACAGTGTTGTTGGTTTTGGTGCTATGGGGGGAAGAGGGAGGATAGTTGTGTTATTTTATTTCTTCTCTAGATAATGGCTAGTGAGATGAGATAACTAGCAAACTAATGTGTGTGCAGATAGTAAGAAAATAGGTTCAGACATCAGATCCCTACAAATCTGTGTCTCCACAGGGACGTCATAAAATCTTTAATTGACACAGTGGTATTAAGGGACATTCTGTACTTAGTGATTAAAATATGATCAGTCTTTTTCATGACAAGAATCCTGAATGCTTACTGTTTATTTGCAAAAACTAAATTTGGGGGTGGTTGGGGTCGAAGGTGAAGGGGAGAGGGCTCTGTTGGTTAAATACAACTCCACAAAAGATCTCTAAAGAATCATTCATAGCAAGCATGAATGCAGGATTATTTTTTCAATGCAGGTACAACTGTTTTTCATATTTTTAAGATTATTTCAGTCTTTGCCCAGTGGGTATTTCTTTTTCTGGCTGTTTTCCTTCCTCTTGTTTTAGAACAATTTAAATTATAACAAGTCAGTTAAACTGTTTTATCTGACATGTATGACAGCGTTGAGAAATTCTGCTAATAACTTTGGTTACTGTGATGATTCCTTGCTGCCTTTTTTAACTCATCAGCCACATAAATTGATGGTTTTCTTTATTTTTAATTTAATTGTTTTAATAATTCATCAAGGCATGTCAAGATTCTTGAATGCATTTTCTATCTGGCTTGCAAAAATCTTCGTATTTTTCACTGATATTAGTAAATATGTCCCTCTTCGTTGATAGAAAAAGGTTACTCCTTTTGATGCTAACTTTGAACGCAGAATTGGTTATCAGCAGCACAATGCTGGTAGTTCTCTGAGTCTCTCTAATTCTCAATTTTACCCCATCCAATTAATGGGGAGGGTGGGGTGGAGAATGACAATTAGCAAAACACTATGAGAAAGCAGGAGTCCAGAAAAAATTAGTAGTGGCTAAAGAAAGATCCAAAAGAAATGGAAAATCTTTCTTAAAATTTGTGAAGGACACCTTATTATTCTTATTCTGCCATTTCATTATTCTAAAAATATTTCAGCAACACCAAAAGTACTTGGTTAGGTGCAGTCAAAGGTTTTTTATAGTACATGCTTTCTCATTCCACAGAGTCCAATCTAATGGAAGACAGCACTGGTTAGCACAAAATAAAAAGTGAAAAACTAGCCTTGGATCTCTCAGGGACCAATAGACTTTATTTCTTCTTTCTCTTCTCTCCTTAATGGATAGTTTGCTTGGTTACACATTAAAGACAGTAACTTTCAGTGATCAATTACCCTTCTGTAGAGAACAGTTCATCCATAATCTTTGGTCCATCTGAGATAGTGACTTTATACAACTTTATCCTAACTGTGACTTGTGAATTACCATAGAATACACTGGAATTTTGTTTGTATCATTACAGGAGTGTGCTAAAAAGTGCAGGTAGTGTTGTCAAGCTAACTTTGCTTTGGTGATTACATTTTTTAAGTCATTTTGCATTAGGTTCAAGGACAGCATTTTCTCTTGGTGTATTATTGTGAATTTAGAGTTCACAATTAAAAATTTTCTATTTAATTATCCTTTTTCTCACTTTAGCTCATATATTGCTACATCCCTGGCCATTGAGTTCAAATAAATTGAGCTGAACCAATGGATAAATTCCATCTTGATAGTTTAAAAGATTAAACTAGAAACTTGAAATATCTCAAACTCTAGTACCTCTTAGATTTTTTTCTGTCATTTCCTTTAGAAGTTTGGTAGAGAAAAAAAAAACAAACAGTGATCTCTTCAGGTAAAACCAGGCTTCTATTAATGATCCTTATGAAGAGTTTTATGACTGCACCAAGATTTATATTACTCATGAGTTGTTGAACCCATAAATTTTCCTATTGGATAAAAATAACATGTTTGTATAACTTCTCAAGATTATTTGCCTCATCCCTCACCCACAAGTTCTGTCCCTAATAATTGCTATTTGGAACACATTATGGTACAGTGAAAACATTTTTACCTTACTTTTATAAATGCTTATTTAAGAGTTTTTGTAAATACTCAGATTGAAACCACAGCAGGAGAGATGCTTTAATTTTTTTTCCAACAAATTATTTTTTTTGCTTTCATGTTTTTTTATTTTTTTTATCATTTTTTTATTAAAATATTTTAAAATTTACATATACTTGCCATTAATTGTAATCCCCATGTATTCCCCATCACCATCTCACCAGTGCACCATCACCTCAGTCCCTCGTGCTCCCATCTTCCCTCAACCCTCTCCCTCCCCTCCCCACCAGGTGTCCCCAGTCTGTCCTTGTCTCCTCATTTTTGGTTTCTGTTCCAACAAATTATTTATTCTCCTTCAATCCAATCTTCTCTGTTTGTACCAATAAGGTAGATATATAGAGTTATTTGCTATTGTGCAATTAACAGAAATAAAGATGAATTGTAGTGTTTCTACTCCTCTTATATTTGACAATTTTTTAATTTTCATTGTTTTAGTTCTTTGGAACATTCACATGACCAAGGAAATACCTCTTCTGAGTCTCTGGTCTCTTAATTATAAGAAATCTTTATAGAAAAAAAAAAATATGGCTGTCTTTAAAAACTGAACTTTTTTTTTCATTTGCTCAAACTTAACCATATGCCCTCCTTTGTTTCTATTTCTAAGGTAAAGAGATGTCTACTTATTTTTTCCAAAATGAGTTTTCTAGTTAGGTAGACCTTTCCTTTCATGTACATTATTCTTCTCATCATTTGGAGTGTCTACTCATTATTCCCACCGAATTAGGAAACTTTCCTATAATATTCAACCTGTGAAGCTTACTGTGGTTGTGTGCATATGTATATGAACATGTACGTGATACATACATACATGTACATGGTACCTCTGCGTAGGCATACATCTACCACACTGCAAACAGAGGTATTTACATATACTCTCTTTGATCTTTGATTCATAACATAAGGTCCATTTTTAAATATACCATTTCACAAAGTCAATGTAAGAAGAATAACTTTCAAATAGGAAAACAAATTTTTGTAGATCCCATTGGAAAATTCATTTATTTAGTTTTACAATGATTATATTGAACTCCACCTGAGACCATTAGTATAAAACAGTTAGGAGTGTCCTGTTTCCCAGATGTGAGAATAAATCCCTTTCATAAAAGGAGACATTCAACAACAATAAAAGGAAATGACTTCCATTCCCCTGTTTTGTTTTTTTTTTAACAATTGTGTAATATAAACTATCAGGATTGTCTAACTTCTCCCTGATTTTACTCTCCAGGTCTCTAAAACCTTAATGTGAATAATTAAAGAACTAGTTGTTTTTTCGGGGTTTTTTAAACATTTTAAAACATCCTCATTGGAAGGCCATCTGATAGACCTTCTCGTTTGCAAATATCCCCTGCAAGGTAGAAGTAGATTTCTTCCCACCTACTTATTTCCCATATAATAATCACCTTCTGAAGAATTTTTTTAGATTATTTGTTCAACACATTCTGTCTATAAATGAAAAGAATATACTCTAAGGAGATACCTTGGTTGAAACAAAATCAGTCATCTCAACAGTAGCATGTGCCCCTGTAGCTTACTCCTCTTTTTCCTATTATGGCTTGCACACCTGTTAAAACCTTTTAAGACTCTTTGTACAGACTAGCGTATCCATTCTTACTACATTCTTTTAAGGGGGTGGGGTCAATGCACAAGAAGGCAAAGGGAGGAAAATACTGATCTGAAACTTAGATTTGAAGCCTGTTTGTGGCTTAAAAGGTTCACAAGAGATGAAAGCTGCTGTTAACTAAATAATTACCTGCAATTTGTAATCCTGTGCTTACAAATGGCAGAGTGGTATCTTTAACTTGTCAAAGAAATGAACATGGTTCATTGCCCTGTTTTCCCTGTCAGTGCCTTCTGCACCCCCCAGTGATTTCATTATGAGTAAGACGCATTCCAAAGGAGGACAAATGGAGCAAAACTGTTCCATATTGGGATAAGTGATCTTTAAGTACTATGCTGATGAAACTGGGATTTTGAAGACAAACTCTTCTTTCTGGCATCTTCTACTTTCTTAACATCCAGCTCCCTTACCTCTCACCTAGTTTCCTAAGATAAAAATAATTAGCATGATTGTTACCATACTTTCCAAAGCCAAAAATAAAATTTATATATATTAATGTGTAATTAGATAATTATACATTATATGTGTATATATTAATATATTTTATATATTTTATATATGTGTATGTATTAATATTATACTATTAGTGTGTAAAACATGTACATGTGTGTAATGAGTATATTACATGCAATATTATATATAACATTAATATATGCTGATATTAACATATAGTATAGAATTGATATTAATATTATATACTATGTAATCTAAAAGTATATATTAGCTATAGGAAAAAATATATTGGAACACTGGGCTCAAGTATATTAAATCAAAGGCATTTGTAGAAAATCTGAAAGGAGTAATGCTAGGGAATGCAAGCTACTGGCTGATCTTGGTTATTACTTTTGATGTTGAAAAGTAAGTAAATCAAAAGAAGAGATAGCTCTAAAGTTGGAAATGCCACATTAAACATTATATCGTGGTACCCTGGGGGTAAATTAACATAACAATACCATATTTGTGACTTATGTCACTTGCTCTACCATGGACTATTTAAGGCAAAGTTTCCTTAACTTTGTATGCAGAAGAGTCACCTTGAGAGTGTCTATAAAATGAGGATTTCTGGCATTAATCTAAGAGATCCTGATTCTGTATATTTGGGATGATCCTGATACAGAGATTTTAATCCTATTCTAGGAAACTGTCAGACTACAGTTGCAATTTAGTTACTGAAGGGGGCAGTAGAGTGTAACAGATGAAAACATGGACTGCAGGTGCTCCTTTAGCAAGGCTGTTGACCTTGGACATGACTTTGGACTCCCTCTACTTCATACTTTGATTCTTCTATCTGCAAAATGGGCATAATAAGGTTACTCTTGTGTTTTTTCACGTGTTAGAAAAAAAGTTTAATTTCAAATTTGAGAAATAAATTTAAAATACAGTGTGAAATGTTTTGAGTTACATATCCTCAGACATGAATGTGCTTCAGAACTCTTCTTCATGTGGGCAACGTACCATACCACTTGTTTTTTCTCTTTTGCTTGATCCAATTTTAACTAAACCAGGGTTAGAGTGAACATATATGGTTCTTTGGTAAAAGAAAACCCTCTCTTACTGTTGGAAGAGAAAAGCCTTTCATCACAAAGTAGGCTAAAGTCTTCTTTACCCCACAGGCCAACTAAACTTGCAAAACTTTTGTCTACCAGTGAAAGGATCACAAATGGTGGAACTTTTTTAAAAAATATACTTTATTTTTTATTTTTGTAGTGTATATTTCTTGTCGCCATGAAATTTCCATCACCAGTCCACCCAAGCATCATCACCCTTGTGCTCTTCCCACCTATTTTGTCCCTTTTCCCTCCTCCTCCCCTAGGGAACTTCTGCTAGCTCTGTGTTAGTGGGTCAAGTTCCCTCATGACTTAATATTTACAAATGGAACACAGTTATTTTGGCCTCCTCAAGCTTTGGTTTGGTCAGATAAAACCTGCTTCTCCCCCCCTCCCATATTTTTAGTCTGCAAACCCTTGCTGCCTTATTCCAGCCAGTGTTAATAAGTCAACAAGACCTTGTTATTTAATAACAGCTGCAAGACTTGTCTACAAGAGGATTCTAGCCACCCCTCCTCACCACCTTTATTGGTTCATTCAGGTTAGCTGAGAACTGTTTTCACCATTGCAGCTTTGCTAGATGGGAGTTCTTCCACCATTGCTAGCAGATGACAGTATACCCTGTCTATCACTCTTATTGCTCATGCACAAGTCCCTGATTAGTTCTCTCCTTTCTCTAAGACCAACTACATCTTTCTTACAAGGCTGTACAAATTCAAGCAACACAAATAAACACTGAAGCCAGTTCTCTCTCAAGATCTCTCTACAGAACCACAAAAGTTCATATTTTCTCAGAAAGCCATCTTCTTTTTGCAGTCTAAAGATTTCCTACCTCGTGTGCTTCCCCAGTGCCACCAAAACAATGAGAAAAAATCATAGCTAGTCTGCTGGATCACAGTGTATCACAATTCATGGGAAAATGGACTATGTTTAACCAAATTTTCACTTTTAATTATGAAAACTTGAGCAAATGGTTTTGCCATTTATAGTTATAAAAGTGGAAAGGGATGATGATAAAAATGCTCTTGTGGGTACATAGGACCCTTATTAGTAATCCAGCACCTGGAGTCCACTCTTTGCCACCTGCTAGCCCACGTTGTGGCGGCATCAGTTTGACTGGCAGCCCCTCCAGCAATAAGTAGGTACAGAGAGAGGTGCGGCCAGAGGACTTTTCCCCTTGAAGTCCCTTAAGGGTCCAACTCCTTGTAATACTCAGAGAAGTCATGCCTTTTTTTTTTTTTTTTTTTCTCCTTCTTCTCCCCTTAACTAGTAAAAGTTTAGCTAGCTTTTTGGTAACTCAGGAAGTTGTCAGTGAAAGTAACTGTCACTTGTTTGCAAATGAAACCCAAGCTTTCTGAAAATGACTCCCCTGTAAAATCTTTCCCCCATAACACTCCTCCAGTCTTCTAGTTGATTTTAGATAGTTTCCTGTTCTCCCACCTCTTGGAAGTATTCCATGGCACGCTGAGCAGACACTTTTAGTCAAAACGCCTATAAATAGCTGATTTTCCTGCTTACTGCCTGCTCTCTAAGGCTTGCACAAAGGAGGCGAAACAAATCCATCAGAAACAAGAACTCTCTTTGAGGAGTGTGTGGTGAGGCTTATGAAAAATGAGATCCATAGACCGAAAATTGTTGTGTAGGTCGGTTTGCCATATTTGACTTATGCAATCACCACGTGGATAAAGAAATATTTTATTTCATGCCAGATGATCTCATGAACTAAACAGTCAATCAAAAATATCTTATAGAAACTTTTAGGCTCCTTTAATATATATATTTGGACTTACATGCTGCTTTCAAAAAAAGATCCCAAGGCCAAGTGTTATTTAATTCCATTTGTAAATCTAGATCAACAATTCCTGTAGTTATTCCATGACAGTAAATTTGAAACTACTTCCTCATTGTTCCTCCAACTAACTCTCCAAACTTACAAATAGCTTTCACTGCACAGGTAAAATGTTTATTTTTTTTGCCCTGCCCACTGTCAATGCCACCAACTCTCCCAGGATGATGTTAAGGAACTACCTGGAAGAAGTGCCCACGCTTGACAAGATGTCAATATTGTCTCTCACTGATCTCATTGATCTCACTCTTAGCTATTTTATTATATAGTTTGGAATGGGACACTGTCCCCAAACCATCAGTTTACAGATGAGGAAACTGGCAAGCAAGATGACCTGGCATCCCCAAGGATCCTCAGTTACAGAACTGGAAAGCCTTCCTCAGTTCCTCTTACCATATATGTTAGTGTTTCTCAACAGTACGGCACAAAGCACTCATTTATCTTGGTGTTCTATGTCCTTAAGAAATTCTGCTGCTGGCTCCACCCCCTGCTGTTCCCACGCCAGTCACTGGGTCTAATTTGCATATGGCTCAGCCTGTGCTAAAGTTTCTGAAGAGCAATTTGTTATGCCTTTCTTCTTTATTAATTCCCGGGGTATAGGCACAGTCAAGACAAGAAATATGAAAAATGTAAAAGGTCAGCTAGTCTAGAGCTTTTTACACTATTTTAACCATGGAATTCCCTATTCATGTAAATAAAATTATAATAAATAATTTAAAAGAGAACTACTCACATTGAAGCAAGAATAGGGGGACTCAAATTTAAATCCCTCCCCACTCTCCTGCATCCAATTTTTCCTACTCCCAGCTTGAAACATTGTCCTGTTCCTTCCCCAGGAAGCAGGTCTAAGTGAAGAAAGAGTTAATGTTCTATATAGACTGTTGATAAAGCATGGAAAGTGTAGTAAGCTGCTCTCCCAGGCTGCAGTCTGTGCCTGTACTTCATGAAAATGACAAGAAGCCAAGAGGCAACAAAGGCTCCAGACTGATACACATTATTAAATCACTTCTTGGCTTTATAGACAAATGCTTATGACCTCCATACCATCTTCCTTGGTGATAACCAAAGAGGATTGACCTTGAGCACAGTGTCTTGGTTCTCAGACTAGTGTTCTTTCTGCAGCACCATGCTGAACATCTTCTCATCTCCATCACATGCTGGATCATTGTCATGTGGTAATGGATCATGGCAATAAGAAGTTGAAGGAAGGGAAGAAAAGGAAGGACTAACATTGATAGAAAGTGTTTTATGTCGATGTTTAAATATTTTCCTTATTTCTGGAAGCTTCTGGGTAGCTGTTCATTTTACATAAAATGGGAGGTCATTAACTTGATTAAGATTATATTACCTACAAGTAAAATGATGGAAATTTAAATCTTGATTAGTCTCATTCCAAAATATATTTATTTTCCACCAATTCTTGCTACATCTTCTTTACAAATATTCCATTTGATCTTTTCCTGAAGAATTGTATCTTAATGAGAATTTATCTTAAAAACAATTTTTAAATATATTTTATTTACTTATTTTCTTACAATGTAGGTGTCACCCCCATAGAATTTCCACCACCTATTCACCTGTGCACCGTCACCATAGTCCCTTGTGCTCTTCCCGTCCCAGCCTTGATCCCAATTCCTCCTCTTCCCAAAAGAATGTCTGTTTATTTTTGTTTTGTTGTGGGGATTTGTTGTTGTTGTTGATGTTGTTATTATTTTTCTGCCTGATCCCTATATTCCTCTTACAAAGTGTGACTATCTGGTATTTTTCTTTTTTCCTTCTGACTTATTTTACTAAGCATAATCCCTTCAAGATCCATCCATGTTGCTGTGAATGGCATTAGTTTATCTTTTTTGATTGCTGAATAGTATTCCATTGTGTATATATACACATCTTCTTGATCCAGTCATTTATTTTTGGGCATTTGGGTTGATTCCAAGTCTTATATATTATAATATAGTGCTGCAATAAACATAAGGATGCATGTATTCTTTTGAATTAATTTTTTGTGTCCTTTGGGTAAATCCCTAGGAGTGGGATTGCTGGGGCATATGGGAGCTCCATTTTTAGTAGACTGCGGAACCTCAGCTTTTCATAAATGTTGGACCAGTTGGCATTCCTACCAGCAGTGTAAGAGAGTTCCTTTTTCACCACATCCTCGCCAACATTTGTAGTTGCTAGTTTTGGGTTTTTTTTAATATGTGCCATTCTTACTAGTGTAAGGTGGTATCTCATTGTGGTTTTGATTTGCATTTCCCCTGATTTTGAGGGATATTGAACATATTTTCATATGCCTGAGTAATAAATTTTTAAATGATTAACTATGTTTTTACAAGACAGACTCTACCATTATGATTAGTTATAAACCTAGGTCTAGTTAAGAAAGTGGGTATGTTATAAAGTAAGTAATATTTAAGTAACAGTTGTAAAGTCTGATATATAAAATGTTAAATTATAATAGAATGACATTATTTCGTGTAACTAGAAAATTATATCTGAACCTATGAAAGAACCATCACCCATGCAGCTTTTTAGCTTATTTTTGTTTTATTGAGAAAATACCATTGACCTCTTAAAGATTGCTAGCCTGATTATAGTTAGAACATTTTTAATAACACTACAAGGTTATAGACAAATAAATGTTCTCTGTACATCTAATATCCTTTACTTGGATTAATTTGGAGATGTTTGTTTCCATAAAGAAATTATTTCATTGAAATGGTAAGGAAATAAACTTACCTATGCCCAATTCTTATGTAACTTATTGTGACTCTACATATTGCCTTTCATTATTTTGGGAGAAACCATGTATCAATAATTATCTCTCAGTGAATATATCTTGTGAACCAGAATTCTGCTTAGTGCTTGAGTTCCATATTTCAGATTGCTAACTAAATATTTGGGAGGTTCACAAGTTTACTGTTTGCTAAATTGTTATTCCAGGTCTGAAAGAAAACATTGTTTCCCTAAAGGTCTAGCTTTAGAGTGCTTTTTAATTACTTATAAAAGTAATTATTAAAGTGAGTCATATTATACCCAGCACAAAGCACTTACTTATGCGTATCAGCTAAATATGGTGCAAGGGTTTGTTAGTAAAGTTTAATTAAATTAGATTCCTACAGTAGATAACAATACAGACAATTCAGACCTTTGAAATACTCCAGGTTGAAAGGTTGCCATACTTAATTATGAATTTGGAAGTCAATGTAGTCTTCATTATCTTGTTTTCAGCTCACTTTGAATTTTTTTTCATGTATATATATATATCTAAGTGCAAATAATTCTGTGTTCTAACAAACCTTATCTAATGTCCTCCCCTCTTTGTGTAAGCCCAGATGAAGTTAAAGTAATGGATGCAGTCTTAATATGTTCCAGAGCCTCCACTTTCTCTTGCCTCAATATTTTATAAAATATCCCTGTGCATAAGAATAAAATATTAATTATTCACTTACCAGGGATATATAAATAACTAAGAAATTAAAGCATTCACTAAAATTTAACCATGCAGTTTAATCTCATTTAATGAGATTAATGGATGAGTAGAATGTGGCATTGATTGTATTTCTTAGCTTGAACCAGGGATGAATCTACCTAATTATCATAACATGTAGTACCTTTGCATTATCTAACCACAAGTATATTATAGAAAATTTAGGTAAATGGCTTAATAGAACTGCCATTTCAACAAGTTTCTCATTCAACCAAGATTTATTTAGCGTCTGTTTAACCCCAGACTGAAACCCAGAAGAGCTGACTAGAAAAAGTGGTAAAAAGAGAATACTGGCTTGGGGAAAGGAACAGACACACAGGGTAGCTGCCCACCCAGCTGTGAGAATAAGTAAACAAAGAACAGTATTGAGTCTCTAGACAATAAGATGATAAAAAAAATTTTTGTAAAATGCTCAGATTTGGGTCCCTCTGGTGGCACAGGGGGTTAAGTCTCCACTATGAAGCATCTGCAGTTCAATCCCTGGACCCACATGGTGCAGCAGACCTCTCCAGTCTCACCTGTGGCTCCCCTCAGCAGTGTATTTCAGTCAATCTGCCTGTTCTGCTCCCTACTCAGTCTCTGGTGAATACTCTCACGCTCTCTACACCTGTGGCCGGCACCCCAGCCCTTGAAGTAATAAAATATTCAAATATCTCAGAGATGGATGATATGGTCTAGCCTAAGTAATTAACTCTGGTATTTCTAAGGACAAGCAGTGGCATGAGAATGAGAAGGAGCAAGGACAAACTCCCTTGAAGGTGTGTGAGGCATCAGAGTCCTGAGCCCACAGCCAGACTGCTGGTCCCCAGGCCATGGGTGGCCTGGGCCTTCGAGGAGCAATCCGGGCAGACTGGAGAGCGCAGCTGGAGAGGCAGGCTCCTCAGGACATGCAGCACTGTGCGCTCAGCTCCGCAGCAGACTGGCAGGTGGGATCACCTGGATTCTGTGGATGGCAACGCTGCAGCCACAGACCTGAGATGGGCTGGGCCCGTTTGGGCCTGCGAGTTTGAAACATCAGAAAAGTAGAGAGAGCAAATTGGGAGAGAACCCCAGGGAATAATGAGTGGGTTTATTTTTGCACCCACACCTAAGAGTATCCCCACATTGTACACCTGAGGCTGCAACTATTAGCTTAGAAAGATTTGTTCTAACAAAGGTGTCACATCCTAAGTAAAACAAGGAATCTTTTGTTATTAAAAATGTGTAACGAATGTCTGGGCGAACAGATCAGGGATAGAATAAAGGAAATATTCCTGTTTGGTGAAATGAGGGCAAGTGGCCCCTAGCGGTCCTTTTTAATAAATAGTCTAGTTCTGTACTATCCAGTATGTTAGCCACTGGCCACATGTAGCTATTTCAATTTACATTAATTAAAGTTAAATGAAGACAGAAATTCAATTCCTCAGTCACAACAACCATATTTCTAATGCTCGGTAACTGCATATGGCTAATGTTTATCATACTAGACAACACGGTAATAAACTTTCCCATCATCACTAAGAGTTCTGTTGGATGGCATTGTTCTAGCTGGGTTTTGCCTATTTTAATATAGCAATTTCTGCTAGATTTGGGCTTTGCCAGGAGAAGCATGTAGTGTCCTTTTGTGATGCCTCAGTGCTTAAAGGTATCAGAACTAGCCAGTACTTTTCTGATGCCCACCAGGCACATGGAGGTCCAGCAAGATGAGGGGGCATGCGTGATTGCCTGTTTCTGCATTTATGCCCTGTGTGGCATAAAATAAGCCACTTTACTTGACCCAACTTCTGGCTCTTCATTTGCAAAGACTCATCTTGTGGGGCTATTTTGAGGAGTAAATTCCATAAAATACCTAGCTTTCAATAAGTGCAACCAATTTTCCCTTAGAAACACAGATTGGCCTGGGATCTTGCCCAGATTCTAACCAGCATTTGTGAGTTGTTAGCAGGCACTGTGCTGAGTGGGTCAGACACTTTGTCTCACTTGTGCTCCCCAAGACAAATGGCCATCTCCTGGGGGAGTCCACCTGCTTCTTCTGGGTATATTGTACCTTATCGGTCATTAGCAAACCTGGCAGTACTCAGAATGGTATTTTCATTCATATTCTTTGAGCTCTAGAAAATTACTTTCTAAGGCTCTGTCAGACAATAATCTTCATTTGTGAGTCTCTCCCTCATTTATTCAAGATGTCTGCAGAACATTCTTCCTGCTCACATTTATCTGTGCATTACAATGTTTTGGCACTTCTAGGAACTGCATCTGGGAGCAAATGGATTCTGAACTTGGCAATGCATTGTAATATCAGATACAGTCAGCCACACAACTGGTGTGTTGTGTGACAAACTCCTCCCCGCCAACACATATGGTTAACTTGTTATCTGAAAACATTACTGCTTACCTCACTCTCTTCTGCCTTTGAGCAAAGGGCAAAAGGTTTCTGAAGAAACCCTTGGAATATTCACTAGGGGATGTCCAGAACAGCATTTCCTTTAACGTGTTTACTGACACCAGTCTCACGCTTTACATCCCAGACTAAAATATTAATGCATAGATTTATGGGTGTCTGTGTGTAACTTAGGCACATCATTTTGAATTGTAGTAATAACAACCAGAAAGCACTTTTATTTTATTTTTTAATGTAAATTTTTTAATTAACATATATTTGACATCAATTGTATCCCCATGTATTCCCCATCACCGTAACACCAGTCCACCATCACCTCAGTCCCCCATGCTCCCATCTGCCCTCCACCCTTTGCCTCTTCCCTCCCCACCAAGTGTCCCCAGTTTGTCTTTGTCTTTTCATTTTTGGTTTTTGTTTCTTTCTTGTTGTTATTATTATTGTTGTTGTTCTTATTCCTTTCCTTGATCTTTATTTGGTTCCCTTATATTCCTCCTAGTGGAGGAACCATCTGGTATTTTTCTTTTGCCTTCTGACTTACTTCGCTGAGTATCATCCCTTCCAGTTCCATCCATGTTCCTATGAATGCGTCTAGTTTTTCATTTTTGATTGATGAGTAGTATTCCATCGTGTATATGTACCACAGCTTCCCGATCCACTCATCTGCTTTTGGGCATGTAGGTTGTTTCCAGGTCTTACCTATTGTACAGCATGCTGCTATAAACATAGGGGTGCAGGTATTCTTTTGAATCAGAGTTTTTGTGTCTTTTGGGTATATTCCTAGGAGTGGGATTGCTGGATCATATAGAAGTTCCATTCTTAGTAGATTGAGGAACCGCCATACTGCTCAGAAAGCACTTTTAAATGTAGTCTTCTGTTTTTACAAGAACTGGTGTTACCAAAAACATGCTGACTGACCTCATTTGCTTACTTCCAAAACTTCAGAACTCATCTTTTCTCATATTGCTCTCTGAAACCAAGTTCTTTGTCCATCTTTGCAGCCTGGAATGAGAGAAATTTCATCAGTGCAAACAGCTAAAAAGTCCTATTGATGGCTGGGTGGTTTGAAAAGCTTGCTTTCCAGATAACAGTTTCTAAAAAAGCTTACTGGACAGAACACCCTAATGAAACCCCCAGCGGGTTTCAAGCCTGGTGCTTCAGCAGTGAGATTATTCATAGAGCTGAGTCCCCCTTCACTACCATTCTCACCCAAGGCAAAAGCTTGCACATTTCATGTGATACACGCAATTCCATCTGAAGTTAATCCTGCCTTTTTAAAAATTTATTTATTTATGCATACAAGAACTGGGCCAGAGCCCCAGAGGTGTGTGTGTGTGGGGGGGGGGGGGTTAGAGGATTCACCAGGGAACAGAAACAGGCAGATTTGACTGAAGTACACTGCTGAGGGGAGCAGCGGGTGAGGCAGGAGAGGTCTGCTGCGCCATGTGGGTCCCCTCCCTAGCTGGGGATGGAACTAGTGCGGCAGTGGCTGCAGATGCTTCACATTGTTGACTCAACCCCCTATGCCACCAGGGAGGCCCCAGTTAATCCTGCCTTAAAAGATCCTTTGGAAGGTAGGAGTTTGGAAAACTCAAATGTAGAAAGGCAGGTTATACCTATCTACTTAACTGAAGTATTCTTAACCTGACTCTATGGGCATTTAGAGGGTTTAAAAATGGTGGCACAGTGGGTTAAGCAATGCACTGTGAAGCAAACCGCAGCCACTACAGCAAGAGTTCAATCCCTGCCCCAGGCCGGTGGGGACGGGGGGAGTTACCCACATGGCGCAACAGACCTCTCCTGCCTCACCCGCTGCTTCCCTCAACAGTGTCTTTTAATGGATCTGCCTGTTCTGTTCCCCCACTGTGTCTCTGGTGAGTCCTCTCACCCCCTGCACCTCTGGCCTATACCCCAGTTCTTGTATGCATAAATAAATAAATCTTAAAAAAAAAAAAAAAAGAATGGTCTCCAAAATGAACTTAAATTTAAAAATTGAGGAAGGGAATGTTTGGGAGAAAAGTCCTTGGTTTCTATCATGTTCCCCAAAGAGATAAAGATCCTCTAGTAAGTTTGAACTACAATGCCTGGGGCCTCCCTAGGGGCAAAAGGGGTTAAGCACCGCAGTATAAGGCATCCACAGCCACTGCAGCCAGAGTTCAATCCCTAGCCAAGGAGCGGACCCTCATGGCGCAGCAGACCTCTCCTGTCTCTCCTGCTACTCCCCTCAGCAGTGTATTTCAGCCAATCTGCCTGTTTCTGCTCCTCATTCTATCTCTGGTGAATCCTCTCTCCCCCTCACACCCCTGGCCTGTACCCCAGTTCTTGTATGCATGAATAAATAAATCTTTAAAAAATAAAATATGATGCCTTTAAAATTAGATCGATTGATAACTTTCCTTCTACCTTATAACAGTTCTTTAGAAAAGCTTTTGGGTTATAACCTCAGAATGATTGAAGAATGTACAACTTTTAAACAGTTATTATTATGACTATTACCTGAAATAGGTGATCCTCTGTTAGACCTCGAGATCCCATTACAAAGTAAATGTTGCAATAAGATTTACTCTAAAGGAACTTGCTCCAAGTGCTCAATCAACTCAAGTAACAAAAAGATGTAGTTGTACAACTAAGCTCCCTTCTTCTGTGAGTCCAAAAATACCATATAAAATATTTATTATGCTTTTGATCTTCTCTGTCTTTCTGACTTCTTCTTGCAGTCAACCAAAGGTAGCTCTTCCCTTATTTTTAATTTTATTTTATTGTGGTAAAATAAATATAATTTCAGCTCTGTTAAGGAGTCGCCTGATTACATTAGATCCACCCACATTAATTCAGAATGATCTTTCTAATTTAAGGTCACTGATTAATAGCTGTTCTGACACCTGCAAGTCTGCTCTGCCATGATGCTTAACATGTTTATAGTGGTGATACTGGGGTGGAGCTCGTAGCACCCAAAACTTCTTCCACTGAAGTAGTTATTAATAAAACAACATAAATTAGAAAGTACAGAAAAACACCTTCACTGACAGCCATGTAATTCAAAAGCCAGGAAGTTAGTTCTAGGAAGAGCAAATGCAGCTCTGGAGTCAGAACAGCTGTGTCCCAACTCTGTCTCTTACGATTATGCAACTTTTACTTACTTAGCCTCTTTCTGCCTTGGTGCCTCTGTCAAATGGAGATAATAACAATACCTGGCACATAGGACTATTGAAAAGAGTAAATGAGTCAATACATTAAAAAGGCATAAAAGATGGTTGAAAGGAGATATTATTTAATGCCTCAATAAATGTACTATTATTCTCATTAAACCTGAAAACATGGTGGTAGTAATATGAACCGAAATGAGAAAAATTAAAGTGGTATTACAGAATCTATTGGTAGAGATTACTATTTTATTTAGTCAGGCTTTTGATGAAATGAAACCTTGCAGCATCTGCACTTAGTGGCTTAAACCCAAACATGTTTATTATCTTACTACTTTAAAGGTCAGAAGACTGACCTGGATGTCAGAAGACTAAAATCAGGTATCCGAAGTGCTATGTTCTTTCTGAATGCTCTGTGGGAGAATCCACTTACCTGGATTTTCCAATTTCTAGAAGTTGTCTGAATTCCTGGACTCCTGGCTCCTTTCATCTTCAAAGTCAGCAGTGGCATCACTCTTGTCTCTGCTTCCTTCTGTGCTCTCCTCTGCCTCTCCTGCCTGTCTGTTTCACTCTTGTGACCCCACTGGGCTCAGATAATCCAGGATGATCTTTCTATCTCAAAATCATTAACATAATCACATCTGCAGAATCTCTTACCATGTAAGGTAACATATTTACAGGGTTCACAGGCTAAGATGGTACATTTTGAAGGTTCATTATTCTGCCTACCATAAAATGTATCACCTAATAAATGATATTTTAAACCTAATATCACTTATTAAATTTTGTGTAAAAGTATATGAAACTACCCATCCAGTGGATATGAATTTATATAATTGAGATGATTGTGATAGTCTGTTATTTTTTTAATGAGGAGACAGAATGAAAGGTCATCAATTTCTGTTTGTTGTTTTATTCTAAACTATGAGACTCTTTAAATTTCCAGACTGTTTAAACTATTTTAGTCCACCTGGAACTATTTTAGACTGTTTTAAACTTTTGTTTCTAGACTCCTCTGTGCCTACAGATTGCATACTTAGTGCTTTTTCTTTAAAATTTCTAAATTAAATTTATAGTAAAGCATAAGTTCTTTCTATATTTCATATATAAATGAAAATGCATATTTTTATACATTTGCAATTAATGCGTTTTATGAGCATTACCTCTGGCAGGCATTCTGTCCAGCGACTGACATGAAGTTGAAAAAATATGATTCTGGTCCGGAAGGACCTCTCACTATTCAAAGGCGGAGGGCACTGATGGGACAAGTTTTCTAAAAAGAGAAGATCTTTAAAATATGTAGCACTCTGCTAAAACATGGAACTTCAATGATTCAGATTTCAGGAAAGAGAAAAACAGAAGTAGCGATCAATTTATGATTTGAAAAATGGCTGCAAATCAGAATCTCTGATTGAAATAAATACTATGGGAGAAAGAATAAATTTGGATGGAGAAGATGATTTAGTTCTAGACATTTCCCATGTGCCTTTTGAAGATGTCCCAGACGCAAGCATTCATTTATTCACATACTAGTTAGGAGGTTGTTTCAGTAATGCAGACAAAAGATGATTGTGTTTCAGACAATGGGGAAAAGTGAAAATATCTTTCTACCATGTCTTTTTTAAAATCTCTTTTTTTATTAATTTCTTTATATGTATTTGATACCAATCATAGTCCCCATGGAGTTCCCATCACCATTCCGCCGGTGAATCATCACCTCTGTCCCCTGTGCTCTTTCCACCCCAATCCAGGTCCCACCCCTCCCACCCCCTCAAGGTGCTTCTGAATTGTCTTTGTCTTTTTGTTCCTGTGTTTGTTTGTTTTTTCTTTTTTTTTAATTGCTGTTCTTTTCCTTGTGCTCCATTTTTTGTTTCTTTATGTTCCTCCTACTAGTGAAACCATTTGATATTTTTCTCTTGCCTTCCACATCTTCCTGATCCAGTCATCTATTTTTGGGCATTTGGGTTGTTTCCAGGTCTTCCATATCTTAAAGATATCAGTTGATCCAAAATCCTCAGATGAAGAAAATAAAAAGGTAGAGGCAGATTTGTCATTCTGGCTTCAGAGAAGTAGAGAATCACACTGGGAAAAGTATAAATTAGAAGAAGGGGCAGTACAGCCAATTTCCAGTGTTGCACAGTCGTTCGGGTCAAGTAGGAAGGAAAAGGACAGCAATAATAAACAGAGAGAAAATGATGGAAAAGAAATTTAAAAAGGATAGAAGTGAAGGGAGAAGAGAATTTCAAAAACTAGAGAAAGTTCAACATGATCAGTTTCCAAACAAAGAGTGGCTGAGTTAGACAAGGAATGAAAAACCTATCAATGAATTTAGCAACTAGGAAGTAAATTGAATTTTAGAACTTGCTCTAAAATAATAGGGGGAAATCATTTTGTATACAGTGTATGCATATATATGTTTATCATTTCAGTAACATTTATTATTTTTAATAGTATTTTAATGAATTATTGAATACATATTTGTGTATTATTAAAGTGTGTTAAATATATTATGGTTAAAACATTCAGTTCTCAACTCCTAGGTCTCTGAATTTTTAAAATATTTTTCACTATTATTAATAATGCCATAACTGTCTTTTTTAATAAAAGGCAAAACTTTTTTTCTGTTTACTATTCTCAAATATTATGTATTATACTTCAATTCAAGTACAAGTAACTCCATTATTTTCAGATGAAGATGATCACATCTGCCTGGGTGTTTTTTTTTGTCTGATCTGGAATGTACACCTCTAAAACAAACATTTTATTAGCATACTGTACTCTCTGAAGATCTCTATTGAGGAAGCATTGTAGTATATAATAATCTGCACGAATCAGTTTCCTTTCTTTATATTATGAACAATTTAACACTATTGATAGTAGGTTTTTTCACTTTCATATGACTAAAGTAATTTCCCACCCATTAGCTATTTTTGTTGACCTCACTTTACTGGAGATTCTCAATCTGAGTTTTATTTTAGCAATCACAATTCTCTCAACTAATTATAAAAAAAATTGGGTCATTGCCTCCGTGGCCTGCATTCAACCTTATTTTGACTGGCAATTTCTAATAATGTCTCATTCTCTTTTCCACCCCTATACTTTTAATAGTAGTTTCTGCCCTACTGAGTTTATTTTTTTCCCCAGTTCTCTTTGTCCCCATTCTGTGTTTTTCATAGTTCTTTTTCTTTTCTTCTGACTTGTTCAGTAACCTACGAAATCTCTTACTATTACAAATGCCTCAGTAAACATACAATTATATATTCAGTAAACTGTTCTGAAAGTAGATTTAACAAGACCACTGGATATGTAAGATGCTAAGAAATTTTGCACATATTACCAGATGACCTCTAGAAATGTGGTCAAATTGTCCCCCTGTAACAGTTTCCATTCTTAGTAAAATGGTAAAATAAATCAAATTACTCTTCCACATAATATTCCTTCAAATATAGTATTTATTTCCCAAGTATTGCTCCACCTTCAAAAGACCCATTTCCTTCAACAGGACTTAAGACAAAAGTCATAAGAACAGAACTTGAGCACTTTTTGCATCCCACCTGACAAATTACATCTTGCTCCAAGGAGAGCAACATCTTTCTTACAGTATAAATGTGAACAATACTTCAGTTGAATTTGAACTTCACAACATCCATTGGAAAACTTTGCATATAAACACCCTGCTTCTATCAAATTACTAGCTTGTCTCACAACCATGCCAACCTAACTCACTCAGCTAAAACTTTTGAGTCATTTTTTCATATGGAACCGTGTTGGCATACTTCTCCTGTCCTGTACTATGCACTTGGATGTTTTACTGTTATGTAGAGCATTATATTTAGTTTTATTAAATTCATCTTATAGACATGAGTATATCTTTTTTACCCTGATTGCTCAGCACTGTTGTTCAGGTTGTGCACTATATCATTCTAAGGAATAGCATTTATATTAGTAGTTGTCTTAGGGTTATTTAATTATTACTATAATTTCTGAGCTAATAGCAGTAGAATCTTGGGAAAGAGACAGCTTGTTCCTAATTTTGCACCTAAAAGTGCCATTTGGATTATCAAAAAGAATGCTTCACTCTCAAAATTGGAGAACATTAAATCTGAAATCCAACATTTAAAATACTTTTCCCAAAATGTCTCATACTGAAAATCTCATAATAGTGTCTAATGTATCATCATTGAAGTTGATGATGAGAAATTGTTCACAATAGGGCCAAAAAGAAAGGCTTAGTCATACCACTATTAGACCACATTCTATAGTTTTTCATGAAATTACTGATATACCTCCTAAATAGTGCATATTTCTTTATTATGATTAAAAGTATATTTCTTTAAATATGCAAACAGACAATAGACTTCATACATGTAAAATATTTTTTAAATTATTCTAGGAATTAAAACACAATAAAAGATGCTCAGTTCATTTTCGAATTGAGTATAGCCTTAAGCTAGTCAAAATAAGTTGGAAAAAGATTTTAACACAATCTCTTTCCATGAAACTGATACAAAAATTATTAACAGATATTTTAATAAAGTGAAATAATTATGAAACAGTATAAAATAATGTAAAAAATGGGATCTATTTGGTAATGAAATATTCACGCAACAGCATCAGAAAATTAAAAAGGGAAACATGCATGCCAATCTGATATATTAGACAGTTCATATAATTCAGCAGTCATGAATTATTTAACTAAAAATAATAACAAGTAAGGAGTAGAAAAATATTCTTAAAATGTGCCTATGTACCTACATATACATGACTGGCAGTAGTGTTTGATAATAAGTATACTCCTTTTAAATTTACAAATAAAATAATAGATGTCTTCTAAAATGGACTGAACTCAGTTTGGGCCAAAGCTTCTCTGCTATCTTTTCTCTGTTGAAGTCATGTCTGTCTGCAGTTTGTCATAAAAAAAATTTTCCCTATAAAGACTCATTTCAGCAACATTACCCAAATCCTGGGAAATTCAAAGCTGTCTTTTTGCTGAGTCTTTATACTTGGAAAACTTAACTAGGTAGAAAATCTTTAGTTCCTGCTTTCTTAGTTTGCTGTCTCATAAATATTGCTCTACTGTGCACTGATCTGCAATGATTTTGATGATAAGTCTGATGTCAATCTCATTTTCTCTCCCTAACCTGGCTTTATTTATTTATTTATATTTTGCCTGACTTTCTAAAGGATTCTTTCTGAAAAGTTTTATAAGATATATCTTTGTGTTTATCATTCTGGATGACTTTTCACTGATAAAATGGTCACATTTAAATAAGCAGATTTAGAACTTTTATTTTAAAAAAATTTTCTTGAATCATACATTAAGATAATTATTGGATTGTCAGAATAGTCATGATGTATTTTTGCTTGAAAAACATAAAAAAAAAGTCATGACTTTTCTGATGACCCAATATTTTATTACATTGCTTTGACTTTTTTCTTTGAGATAACAACAGACTGTATATAACACATACAAAATGTGTTACAGCATATATTGTATATATTTCCTTGCTCTTTGGTCCTTCTTTATCTTTTTATCTCTGCACTTCTTTTTTTTCTTTTTTCTTTTTTTTTTTCTCCTTACAGTTTACGAGTTCTTTTTTTCTTTTTTCTTTTTTCTTTCTAATTTTTATGCCACTTCATTTACTTTCCTTTAATTCTGCCAGTTCCTACTTCACTTCCTCCAGCTACCTGCCAGCATCCTCCTAGTATCTTCTCATTTCTCCCTGGAGTCCACTGTATGATCTTCTAATTCATTATCATTTTGAATTTGGGTTACATTTTTAATCTTATTAGTAGATATTTTCCAGTGCATTTCATTATCTATAAGAAATTTGTGGCTTCTCTTTTTCATATTTCTTCTAGTATCCTCCTGTATATTTCATGTTACTCCTATTTGTTTTCCATTATTTATTTTTGCATCGTTCATTTATGTACAGTGTTTGATTTCTCCTCACAGGTGTTGTCCTATTAAAATTACCATCACCTGCACTGGTGATATGGTGATGGGGAATACATGGGGGTTACAGTTGATGTCAAATATATATAAATTTTTAAAAATGTTAATAAAAAAAATAAAATTACCATCACCAAGATACCTGTGAACTGTCACCACGGACTCTTGTGCTCTTCCTCCCATTTTGATCTCTTTCTTTCTCCCTTCCCTGATGAATGTCTCCAGTTTATACTTTGCCCGCTACTTTTGTCTTCTTTTTCTCCTGGTCTCTTGCATGGTTTCCGTATGTTCCCTCCTATAAGCGAAACCATACGATATTTTTCCTTTTCCTTCTGACTTATTTTACTGACAATAATCCCTTCTACCTCCATCCATGTTGCTGTGAAAGGCATATGTTTATATTTTTTGATTACTGAGTAGTACTCCATTGTGTATATGTACCACATCTTCTTGCTCCAGTCATCTGTTTGGGGCATTTAGGTTGTTTCCATTTTTTAGCTATTGTAAATAGTGCTGCAATCAACATAGGAGTTCATTATCCTTTTGAATTAATGTTTTTGTGTCTTTTGGGTAGATTCCTAGGAGTGGAATTGCTGGGTCATATGCTGGATGCATTTTTAGTCAGTTGAAGGCACATGTTACACCTATTTGAATAAATTGCTTATCCTACAGAATCAGAAAACTCCTGTGAAGGGAATGGTGGGCTGTAGTTTTCCAAACATTTATGAGTCGGTGGCCTCCTTTGCCGCTGCTAGAGTGAGAAAAGTCTTTATAATATGATGCACCTAACTAGTCACAGAGTAAACCTAGTTCTTTTCCTTCTCGATTATTCCTTGCATAACCTCATAGGCTACCTGTCACATGGGGACACAAATGACACAGTCATTTTTAGAATTAATTTTTCTGACCCTTAATGAGATTTTCCCATTCACCCTCAATCATCTTTATTAGTCACAGACTTTTCAGAGTGCTTTCCTCTTACATTGAGATCCTCACTTGGGAGGGGTGAGGAGAGAGGGTATATAGTTGACAGAGTTTTCTGAGCAGTGCTACATCAAGGTCCCTTTCCTCTAATACCTACCATTTACCTTGTTATTATGACTTTATTATGGCTTTCCTCCCTGGTCTTCTGCCTGAAGTTTGTGAATTGTCTGCTTGTTTTGATGGCTATATGATTGGTTGGTATTTCTTTTCATTTTGTTGTGTTGTTGCTGTTGTTGTTTGTAATGGAATTCAGAATGAGAAAATTCAGTTTCTTTAAAAATCAATCCTGTTAATATTTAGAAATATTTTCCTCCTATTTGCTTTCTATAGGAATGACTTTGCTTAAGGTAGCTTAGGGGATATATTATCTATCAATGAAGTTACCTTAAGAAAATAAAAAGTAAAAATAAAGAACACTTAATTCAGCATAAACTTAGTTCATAAGCCCGAGCTGCTTCTCTTAGTACTGAGAGACTTTAATAGTCTACCAAGAGGAGTTGTAAACTTAAGTCCATCAAGCTATTATCATTTGCCTCTAAAAGCATCATTTGCATTCTGAAGACTTGTGTATCTTCCTCTTTTTTACCACATTTATTTTAGCAATCTTTAAGTTTACCCACCTATACTCTGGAGTCCTACTGAAAGCTCTTTGAATACAGAAAGATATAATTTGCCTAGGCACAAAAATTTAAGCTTAATATTTTTAGGTGTGCCCTCTTTTAAAAAATTTAAATGCCTTCTTTGGAAAATTAAGTTATTAACCTAATAAATCTTACAATATTTTAAATCAACATCCTCATTTCAGTTTTCTAAGCAGAATACATGTATTTTATTAACAGTGGATGTTCATCTCATAAGAATATCACAGCCATGTTGACTAGGGTAAGAGAGAATGGTCAGACTTTATAAACCCCAATATATCATACAGTACTCAACCCCAATATCGAACACATGATTTAAATTATTTTAGCTGGTAGAACTATGCTACCCTTACCCTCTCACCACAGTCTGCCATTTTATGTATTTTATACTTAAAATCAAATTTACCTTTTCCTTTCCCCTCTCCTTTATTTCCCACAATAAATATACTGGGACTTGCCCAGAGTTCCCTTTTGTTTATTCCATCCAAACATATTTATTAAATTCTTCCTATTTTCAGGTTATGGGTAGATGCAAAAAATACAATGATGACCAGAAACAGACGTGATTCCTACTCTCATGCTCCTTGTTGGCAGTAGGGAGCTAAACATTACCCAAATAAATCACATGGATCATTCTGAAGTTATGACCAAGGTAAAAACTATTACTGAATTATTCTGGGATTACTTCCCAGGTTCTTTCATAGTGAACTGTCAGAGGTCAGAGGTGTCTCTTCATGAGAGGAACTGTGACTGGAGTCAGCTTCCCACAGAACAAGGCCTCCATGGATCCTAGGGGATAAGCAACTTTTGTCTCTTAGACTCCCTACACATCTGACACCTAAGAGCAGACTTCTGGATTCCTGAGTCCCAAATGTTTATTATCCCTTCCTATCATGTAACCCATATCTCATACTTGACCTATTATAAGAGTGACCAGAGGGGAGGCAGTATCTCTCCACAGTGAATTTAATAAGACACTCAATGCAGGACTTCAAATATTCCAAAAGTAAAGTGGCCAAGTGCCTTTTGAATCTTCTGTTTATTAGTACAAACCTAACTCAAGAGTTCACTAAGTTCAGTTCCTACAAAGGAGCCTGTCATGCTGCATATAGACCTGAGAAATTCAAAGATCCATGCTCTATCAAGTAAAGATATGGATTAAGTTTGAAAGAAGAGATAGAATAAATTAGACAATGAACCAAAAGAATCACACAAAGGCAGCAAGATGCAAACAGGTCAGAGATAAATCCAGTGTGGCTAAGTTCACTTAGATGATACAAAATGGCTTTGGAAATCTACACAAGACAATGTCATTCATGGTCTTGAAGGTTGTGTTTAAATTTTGAATCTTTATATTCTTGTTTATGTGTGTAGGAGTGGGGAAGCTGATATCCACTTTGCTTCTTTATTTGCTTTGGAAATAAAATGGAAGAAGGAGAAACCATCAGGAGTAGTATTCCAGGGTTGTTGTTTTGTTTGTTTTTTAAGTAACTGGGACTACAAGGTTGACGATGTTATTGAGGCAGATAGTTTCCAGAGATTCCAAATCTTCTCAACCTGTTGAAGTGAAGGAGAAGGGAAGTGTCTACATTGGTATCTATGTTTCTGACTTACATCAAAGTTAGTGTTTTCAGTCACTTAAGTAGGAACTCTAGAAGAGTCCCAGTGTGGAAAATGGGGGTGGGGAGACATAGAGGAGAAAGTAAATTTGATTTTAAAGTATATGAAATACTGTGCATATATCAGTAGTATATAAATTACTGTGTATATCATGTAATGTACTGTGTGTATAGTATATCAACTACTGTGTATATAGTATATAAAGTATTATGTATAAAATACTGTTAAGTAGGTAAGTGAATTGTCAAGTATCTGAAGTCCATATGGAATATCTGGAATATAATATAAATTTATGAGTAATCTGCCTGAAAGACGTTTTCTTATGATGTGAATTTTCTTCACCATGCTTCTTCTCCTACCCTTTCCAGTTTGAAGATCATTTTGTTTGATAGAGAATATGGTAAAGTTTGATACTTTGATGTTTTCTCCTCCTCCCTCTCCCCCCTGCTCCTCCTCCTGCTACTCCACCACCTCCTCTTCCTCCTCCTTCATCATCATCTGTTCACATTATACCATCTGGAACAAGTCCTGGGATTGTCTTTCTTCTTCTTTTTGTTCCAAATATTAACTTTTAAAAGCCCCCCCTTTTTTTTTCTACCCTTAACTTTTTCTTCTTCTTTTTTTTTTTTTTTGGTTAAATTCAGAAATCTTATTTAATTTTGGACTTTAGTCCTCTTGGATTACATCTTTTAAGTCGAGGTAACATTGGTTTATAACACTGATTTGTAAGCCAAAGATATGATTTACAGGAATAGATTCCTCAGAGGTATGTCACCACACCACACTCATCGGCAAAGGACCCATATTCTTTCAGCATAGACCATTGAACCCCTTCACCCTTTTGTTCTGACTGCTGCTTTTTCTCCCTTTCAAGTCTCAATTGTGCAGTTGATTTTTCAGATTTTTTTTGTTTGGTTTTGTTGGTTCTCTATTTTGTTTTTTTATATTATACAAGTGGAATCATACAATGGAATTCTTGTAGGTGTTCAGGATTTTCTGTATTCTGCCTTTACTGTGAACCCATCTCATATTTGAAACTAATTCCTTTAATTTGTTCCATCAAAACTCTCTACGGTTCTATTGGTTTGTTTTCTTAAGGCTGTCTTTGTTAATTCTCATCTAATTATTTCATCACAATTAAGGCGTGTGATCCCAATTTTCCTCTTGGATGATAGGTCCTTTCATGTTATCTAATCGAAAACAAGTATTATTCTCCTCCTTCTTTCTTCTTTCTTATCTTCCTACTCCTTTTCTTGTTTTCATTCTTTCTGATTTGGTTTTTATCTTCCTTACTAAAAATTAGTCATAATTAAACACCAACACAGATGATCCTTTAGGCAGGTCTACAGCTCACAGTAATCAAAGTTTCCCCAAGTTCAGGGTTATTCTGATCCCTTCCCTATTTCTCTCTATCTACCCTCTACAGAATTTATTAAATATAACTAATTTATGTAATTACAAGCTCCGTGTGACGTTTCTGTGACAAATTAACACCAAGTAACATAATTTTATTAACATCTTATAGAGATGTAATTTGCAAACCATAACATTCACCTATTTAAAGTTGCTAGACCAGCGGTTTTACTATCTTCATAAAGTCTTGCAACCATCACCAAAATCTAAGATAAGGATATTATTTTCACTCTAACAGGAAACCCATAGCCCCTCAGCATTCACTTCATAGTACTTTAAGCCCAGGATAACCACTAACCTGTTGTCTTATAGATTCTCCCTCTTCTGGATATTTTATGTAAAATGGAATCATACAATATGTGCTCTTTTGTGGCCTGCTTCTTTCAACAAGCATATTGTTTCCAAATTAATCCATATTGTAATATGTATATCCATTTGTTTTTTTTTCATGCCAGATAATACCCACTATCTGAATATACCACTTTTATTTTATTTTTTTAATATACCAGTTTTTAATATCTGTTCTGATGGACATTAGGGTTGTTTCCACTTTCGGGGCTACCATGAATAACAGCACTATGAGCATTTGTGTACTATGTTTTGTATGATACATGTCTTCTTTCCTTCTTGGTGTATTTATTGAGTGGAATTATTGAGTCAAATGGTAAACTCTGTTTAACATTTTGAGTTAAATCAGTCCTTTAAGTAATGCTTTTTTAATTTCTCATTAGAGGCATCCATGTTCTTACTCATTTTGGTGAGGAGAATTTTAGGGTTTAGTTTCTCATGACAAAGACAAAAGAGGTTTTTAAGTTAAAATGTCTTCATTTAGTCGTATTGTTCTGTCTATGGATAATCTAGGTGAGTTATGATATTTGGTAAAGCTGAATTTTAATAAATGTTGGCTGTGCCCCTATGGAAGGAACATCACCACCTGAATTAAACAAGATTGGGGGAGGGGGTGCTTTTCTATGTCAGTCATTTTCTAAAAAAAAAAAAAAAAGGTGTTTCTAAACACCACAGGTTTCTAAAACATGTTTAATTCATTTAAAAAATAGTGAATTAGTAAATATGACTTTTTTCTGAAAAACTAATTTGATATCCAGAAGACATACAACTATTGCTATTTTTCTCCAAAATCCCAAAGTCTCTCTCTTTTTAATCTATCTGAATATTGTATCCAATTTCTGGGCTCCCTTATTTCAAAACTGTAAAATACATGTCTTTCCATCACTAGTATATCAGACTTTCCTTTTATAGAAAATCAGACCTCACATCCCCATATGTGTTTCTCCTCGAGAGAATATACATTATACACTACTTGTGCTACAGAGTGAATCAATAGTCTGAGAATCCACCAAGATAATGAAAGAAGAGGCAATGTGATTTTGCTGGGACAGTGAACCTGCAGGACACTATCATTGGAATTGCTATGCAAAATTGCATAAGCTTAAAAATCTACCCTAAGTGTACAGTTAAGTGTTATTCTTGAATTATAAGATTTTTATTTTAAGTATCTGCATATGAATGAAACGCACAGTTGCATGTGTAGAGTTGTGAGCCATGGCCAACCACTCCCCACCTACCAAGTTCTGTTTACTGCCTTACTCACCCACTTTACATCGGCAAATCACAGAGAGAAGCTAAATGCTCTCAGCTGCACTATACCAAATCAAAGCTGAGATGAATAATGAACTTAATTTTCCATAAAGGCATTCTGTTTGGCATTTCAGCTAATAAGGTAAGCTAATGGCAATTCTGGGATATAGAAGGGAAAATAGTTCTCTTTGTGTTTGATTTTTGTGCTAATCCATAATTTTTCTTTTAACATGCTGTAGTTAATTTTATGTTTCACAATATCTGTGAAATTGGGATGAAAATTTTTTATAGCGAAGCCCCAACATACCCTTTTCCTTTGATCAGGTTGCTAGTGGTATTGGAGGGGCTGAGGGAGATATCCAGCTTTTTAGTAAGAATGGCATCTGTAGAATAATGTTTTTATCATTTATAGTGCAAAATGAATTTAGTTAAACAGCAGAGCTTTTAGATGCAGCAAAGGCTTACAAAATTATTTAAACACTGATTTTTAAATATAGTTAGCCTGATATGTTGTAAATTGATGTTGAATGTGCTTTAAAGAAAACAGAATACATACATCATGGTAACATCTGAGTCATTTCATTTCTAAATACATGTTATTCTAGAGAAGGTAGTAATTTTCAATTGCTAAAATTACCCCACAGCTTCGGTTTAGGTGGGTTTTATTTTGTAAGACTGCATCTTTAAAATAGCAGCATACCGGTAATACGAATTTTATTTATTACTTTCTTGATTTACCATGGCTGCAATGATTTCAGATCCTGTGGAATTGTGCCTGTTTGTCCACTGAACTTCATGGAATTAAAAACCATCAGACCTTTCCCACACTTTCATTGCTACCTTGGCTAGTAGATCTCAAAAAATAAGAAGTGATGAATCAATTACTTGTTTGGCTTTGGCTTTTGTGATACAGCTTTTCAATTTTTAACACCAGGATTTTTATTTTCATCAGTTTGTAGCACAAATCTCTGAAACTAGCAAGAGCTTAGCAAGATGCTGAAGAAATTATGACCTTTTCCTTTTAGAAAGGAAAAGTATGATTAAGGTTTACATTTTCTGGGCTCACAGCTGTGTCACCTGAAAATCAGAGACTCTATTTTGTCAAAGTAGGTGACCTCAAAAGATGTTTCAGAAGGACTCTTCAAAAATAGCTGAAGTATGTAGGAAATTTTTGGAGAAATAGAAAGGAAATGTTTCTCCTTTTCCTATTGTCTAATCTCCCTGTTCTATTTCTATGAGGAAAGAGCTGTGGACACCAGATGTTTTTGTTTTATGAATATTTTTAAACATCACAATGAGACTTTGCCAGAAAAGGAGGAACTTGTATCCTCCCCCCTCCTTTAAATTGTTTACAGTGTTTGTTTTTTCTCAAAGTATAAATGGAATGCCAAGTTTGCGCACAAGTATTTAGCTACCAGTAATGACTTAGTTTACTTACATATCTCACATATTCCACTAGAAATTTTAGACATTTTTCTCAAAACAGCTCTAATTTAGTAAAACTGTAGGAAATAGGAGTGTGGCATTTTAGTTTATCGCAGTTCATTTTTAAGAACATCAAGACAGACATATGTTACCTCTTCATGCTTCAAGGTTTTAAAATATGTTCAATTTCATGGCTATTCTCTATTTCTAGAAATCTGTTGGAAGTTCAAATGTGGTGAATTGTTTTAGATTTGTAAGACAGTCATTTCTTTTCCTTTCCCTCTCTTTCCCTCTCACACTTCTTCAGTCCATACCATCTTTGGTTCCTTATGCACATTTTCCTCCTTTGGTTTGATATTTTTCTCATTTCCCTTCTCTCTACTTTCATTGGTTCGGAATCTGTGCATTTTGAAGCTGGAAGAAGCAAACACACCAGAAACAAATTTTTCTAACCACCAAGTTTTCAATTTTCGATTTCTTGTCATTTGCACAAGACTTTAGTATAATTTTAAAAAATAATAAAATTTTATGCCAGCTTTACTTTTAATCAGTCCTAAAAACATGATGATGAAAATGTGTAAGGTTGCTCAATCAGTATCCTTTTCATGGTTCTTTTTTCTATACTGGTTAACCCACACAGGCATCAAGATGAGGTACAAAGCTGTTAGTCCTTTCACACATTCTTAGTGACGCCAACTGCAATGTGTGTTATTTACAGACACATGTTAACTCTCTGTATTAGGTAATTATCAAGAAAAGCTAGAGAAATAGCACCACCACCATCCCTACGGGGGCGGGGAAGGGTCACCAAGCAGCCATCAACTGAGGACAGTGGTGACCAAGACAGCAACACTGTCACAGATGGCCCCCATCATTGAACTCTCTTGGTACCATGGCAAGAAAGCCTGAACAGAAGGCAGCAAGTAGATATGTTCCCAAATACATGTGACGCCTACCTTAGGGGATAATCAGAATGAAGTGGAGGAGGAGCACTAAAATATCACTAGATGTCTTAGTATTAATGTCACTTAGTTTATGCTCACAGACTAGAAGACCAGAGAGTAGGGTATCCGGTACAAGAACTAAGACATGACTCAACCTATCATATGTAAAACAGGACTCAGTATTTTCCCTGCAAGCCTCCTAACCACGTACTTTCTACCCCTGGAACTAGCACTATTATCTGTCCATTTTTTCCAAACCAGAAACAAGCAACTATCTTGATATTTCCTGCTAAATCACCATCATGCCTCCAAGATAAACTTAGAAAAGTTGGCTGAACGAGTATGTGGAAAATCACTAGTCCTTTAAATTTTATTTCTGTTCACTTTGCTTAATTTCCCCTGCCCACTATCCTTGTTTAATCTCTATTGTTTCTCACCTAAATCATAATAAATTCCCCCAAAATGGTCTTTTTGCCATCACCTTCTGCTCATCCTGTCCATTCTATATGTTATATATAGCCCAAGTGATCTTTCCAAAGTACAAATATTATGTTGTTACTTCCACTTTTTCAATGGTCTCTCCCTACCTTCAGGGTAAAATCAAAATTCTTTAACATGACCTAAAATATGTGCCATAAGTAGGGGGCCTCTCCCTTCACAGCTTCATTTTTTACCTCTCCCTCTGTCCATTCTACATTTAAGCCATACTGATCTACTTTTGACTTTCTTATAGGTGCCATGCTCTCCTGCCCAGGGTCTTTGCATAAGATGCTTGCTCTCTTGCCATCCATCCATCGCAAACTCTGTTTTTTCCCTACTGTCCCTTTTTCAAACTTCTAGCCAAAATGAAATAAAGAACCCTCTCCCAACATGGTCTCATGTCATCCATTTTCCTGCTTATTTTATTTTATATAAGATTGCCTATTCCACTGCCTTAGAGCTCCATGAAGTAGATAGCCAGACTCATTCAGTGTAGTCATGAGATCAGGTACCACCCAGTAAATTCTATCTGAATGATTAAACAATAATTGGACTCCTTAACAAGCTGTATTACATTTTATGAGGTTGCAGAAATTAAATGCAAGGTTTCTTTCTGTCTGTTACGCATTCCTACAAAGTACTGAGCTAAAGTGGTTCAAATAAATTCTTTAATGTTCATGTTCTTATTTGTCATAAGTGATATTGATATTAAAGAATGGGTTCTTCCATCTGTTTGATTCTAGGAGCCATTTCTTTCCATATTCCATGCGATCCATTGCCATTAATCTTCAAAATGAACAGTGATTGCTGAAAAAAAAACTTGGATTTTTCACTCTCTGCCTGTTCATTTGCTTCCTGAGCTCCCGTAGTCTACCCTGAGTGTACTTTCCCCTTATTGTTCATCTGAAAGTAACCTTCTTTGTGCAGTAGTCATTGTTCTTGCTCTTTCATCTATGTCTACTGGAGCTTTCTGCCTTTCTTGCTCTCTCCACAGTGAAAGTAAATGGGCCTCACATTTCTATTTCATTTCCATTGTCCTTTTCAACACCAGTCTTTTTTCCTCATCCTGCACTGTGATTACTCTTTCCACAGTGCTTTTGCCTGAGCTGAGATCCCATAATGTTTGTCAGCCGTAGCCTTATGTCAGAATACTTAAGGGACTTCCACTGGTCTTTCACGGTGAAATCAAATCACTGCTTGTTACCACCCAGCCATTTAATTAGCAGTGATCTTTGCTGAAGAAATACCTAAAAGTACAATTAGTGAAAGAACCTACACAATTTCTGGGAAATGTTCCATTTTATGTTGACTGTGGTAGTCTGTGGTTCCTGGTGATCCCCAACAAAGCGTGTATGCACAAGTCATTATAATGTGAGAGACAGTACATGGTTGTGTGAAGGCCTAAGGCTGTTGAGTTGGACAGGATTTGATACTTTTTCTACCATTTCTATGTGACCTTGAGCAAGTCAGTTAACCTTTCTGTGCCTCAATTTCTTCATCTGTAAAATAAAGATAATAATGCCACCTACCTCACAAAATGATGTTTGACATAGAGTAAATGCTCAGTTAACCAGCATTGGTAGTTGTGATATGTAGGAAAATAACTCCAGATATGGCCACATCCTAATTCCAGAAAACTGAATGTGACTTACTTGGCAAACATGACTTTATGGGTGTTATTAAAGATCTTGGAATGGAACAGTTACCTTTGGTTATCTGAGTAGGCAATAAATGTAATCATAAATGTCCTCCTAAGAGGGTAGGTATCAGAGATTTGACCTCAGAAGAAGGCCAATGTCCTGGAAGCAGAGAGAGATTTGAAGATGCCATGTTGCTAGTTAAAAGAAGGAGGAATAGACCTTGAGCCAAAGACTGTAATAAATGCAAAAAGGTAGGAAAAAATAAGAAAATTGATTCTCCCTTAGATCTTCTGCGGAGACTCAGCCATAACCATTCTTGGTTTCAGCTTAATGAATCAATTTTGGATTTCTGACTTCCAAAACTGGAAGAGACTAAATGTGAGTTGTTTTAAGCCACTATGTTTGAAATAGCAGCATTAGGAAAATAAAACAGTGGTGATACTTTGGGAAATGAAATATGACTCCCAATGAGCTAATATAGAGGAATGTCAAAGTAAAAAAAAGGGGATATGAGGAAGGCTGAGGTTTGGGGTGGAAAGGACCTCTGATGTTTATTTAGTGTGTGCCTGAATACAAGGCTGGAATTTCACAGTGCTCTCTGTTAGAGGAAGTCCAAAAGTTTGAAGACCGATGATATTTGTGTGGAGAAACACATAGAAGGAGGTCTTTCAGAGAGGGGAGGTGATGAGTAGAGGACGGGACATGACGAAGGAGGGAGGATGAGCAGATGGTGGCATGGCCAGTTCAAGAAAGAAGCTTTCATTTAAAAGAAAGGCTGGTCTGGGGAGACTCCCACAGAAACCAGATCTACGAGGAAGGGAGAAAGTATGCATTTAGAAAAGAGAACCTGTGTCCAGAAAAAAGTGAGTCATTTCTATTATTTTCAGTAACATATTAGCAGTTTAAAAAGATAATCCAAGAAAAGGAATTCTGAAAAAGACTTGTTTTTAACCAAGTTTAGGTTATTAGCAGGAGGCTGAGTGCCTTCAATTTAATCTTTTTTTTCTAAAAGTACCCAGAGAAGCCTAAATCTGAAGTGAACTTTGTTTCATTTGAATGCTCCATGCCCTGTGCATAATTATATTTCCTACAGAACACACTGCCTTTTTATATGACCACACCTCCACAAACACTCTTTCAACTCCCATAATAATCTCTTACTCTCCCTTTGCCCAGCTGGTCAAGTCTTCCCCATCATCTAGGTCTCAAGTCAAGTATGACCTTAAGCCAAATGACACGCTAATTTCACTGTCTAATATGTACTTCCTAGCAATTTCCACAGTTTACTATAACCACGTTTGAATGCTTGTTACTTCCTTCCCTGCTCTTCCTCTCCCTCCAATAGCCAGGGAGATCTTGGCAGAAAATACCAGGCTGTTGATTCTGGTGTCTTCTGTTGCCACAGAGTGGTTATACAGGAAGCACTCAATAAATGCAAATGGATGGATAGATGAAGTGACTCATTAATTGTGTCCTCTGGGCAGAAATTATCATAGGATAACCAAAAAAAGTTCATGAATCCTAGGGTCATGAATTCTAAGGTGTAAAGAAAATAAGTCATTCTCTACCCTATTCTCTAAAGCCAAGAAATATGAAAGAAAATAACACCACAACTTCTTCATGCATGGAGCAGATTTTAATCCCTTTATCACCTGTTATACAGTTCAAACTGTAGCTCAACATCTGAGGTAAAATTTAAGAGCGTGTTTTCTTCACTCCCAGATCTAATTTGTCATCTCTTTAATGAGAAGATTTGGTGGTTTTTTGTTTGTTTGTTTGTTTGTTTTAACTGGGACATGCTATAGGAAAAAAACAAAATGTCACATTGAATGCACGAAATTACCTTCAAGTACAATGCAACCACAGGTTTCTTTTTTTTAACCTGTTGTACTTCACAGTTGAGGGAAACTTTTCTAATATTCACAGTTTTTTTCCAAGAGGATAAATTTATTCATGTTCAATACAAAACTTATAAACAAATGCTACTATTATCTTATTATTATAAAAGTAAATAGTAAGAGCATTAGTAAAACTTACACCATATTGACCTTTGGAATATAGATGATTAAAACAGATAAATTGCTTTTAAAACGGTTCTTGGAGAAAGAACTAACATTTTAGTATTTTCTTATCTTAAGGAGATTAATTATATTTTTCTAGCTTTTATTACTCTGTAATCAAAAGATTCCCACTCTGTATTTGTGGAAGTTCAGTAATTCTGTTTTGTTAAAGCACCATAAAACTCACTTTCTTAGCCACTCACTGATATCATAAAAAATATCAGCTTATTTTTTATATGCAAAGAATAACTTAGAAGAAAAACAATTTTTTCTAAAAAAAAAAAATCCCCATTTACAATCTCACCAAAAAGAATGAGCTATCTGGGAGCAAACTTAATGAAAAAAGTAAAGGACCTTTTCATTGAAAACTGTAACACTCTTGAAAATAAGACACGAAGAAATGGAAAGATATCCTGTGCTCATGGACTAGAGGAATTACTATTGTTAAAATGACCTATTACCTAACGTTTCAACACAATACCTATCAAAATCCCAATGATTTTATTTTCAAGGAAATAGAACAAACGATTTTAAAATTTCTGTGAAATCACAAAAGACCCCAAAAAAACCAAAGATAGCCTAAGAGGAAAGGAGAAAAATGGAGGTATCACACTCCCTGAGTTCAAACTATACTGCGCAGGGGTAGTAATCAAAGCAGCATGGTGGTGGAACAAAAACAGAAACACAGACCAATGGAGTAAAAGAGAGAGCCCAAAAATAAACCTGCACAAATACAGGCAGTTAATCTTTGACAAAGGGACCACAGCTACTGAGTGGAAAAAGTAAAGTCTCTGTGATGTTTTTTAAAATGTTATATTTTTAAAGTTTTATATATGAATAGGATACATTTGTATGATATTTAACATTAATAATCTCCACTGCTTGACCATTTTTGATGTATTCACACCTGAGTCATAACTCACACACAAATAAAGCTTTAAGAAATCATAGGAGAGAATACATTTAGCTATAACCTCCTGTCTCAATGTTCCATTTTTATAGACAGGAAATAAACACTCTAAGTTATTGAGGAGGGAGGGCTAATTCACTATAGTGGAGGTTTAAACAGAAGAGGGAAAGAAGAAAGAAAATAACATATGTTTGGATTACAAAATCCTGTTACATCATGACACCCAAAATTGGAAAGAAAATGAAAAACACATCTTGGAAGCCTGCATACCCCCTGCCAAAATCCCTGTGCCATTTTATTAATACACTTTTTCACATGTAGCAATTGGATCTAATGAAAGGCTCAATCTTGCTTTTGTGTCAGAAATTGATTTATTTTTTTCCCTCCTTCTGAGTTCTCCTGTAGCCAGCCCCAGGACTTCAAGAGCCTGCCTGGTTGTTCATTATCACTATTATCACTTTTACAGGATGCCACAAGCCACTCAGAATTGTACCGCCATTTTCAAAAGAAAGCACAGAATCCCTGCATTTGTCAGGGAGGGATGCAGACCATTAAAGGCATTTGCAGAACCTAAGAAAAGGAAAACACAGTTGTGATGAAACAATGCATCCTGTAGGAGGGCCACTTAGTCCTCCACTGAGAGGTGGATTTCAAGGGGAGAGGAAGAATGTGTTTAGGTAAAAACTCTTCCTCCTTCTTAAGCTGCCCACCCAGAGCTATGGCTTCAGGTGAGAGGATGATCTCTGAGCAGGAGCAGGTGGCAAGTTGTAAGTGCCACACGCAGGTATTCAACTCTCGTGATAGGAGGGGGTGGAAGTTGGGGTTCCTCCACTGTGGGCAAATACCATTCACTTGCAGTCTGTATGACACCATTCAGGGCTGGGGGAACATTTGATGAGGGAAGAAAGAGAATCTAATCCCATTGCCTTTTATGAGTGTCAGAGAAAACTTCTATTAAAACTGAGGATAAAAAACTTCTATTAAAACTTCTAAAAAACTGAGCATAGTGAGGATATAGATCCATGCCTCACACAGACCTGATTTCCTCTATCATATTACCCAATAAATGCAATTTCCTCCCAACATGTATTTTTTTACTAAATAAAATCAGTAGGATTCTAAGATAAGTGTATTTTTCTGGGTGGGAAAGTGATACATTTGGTTTCATTTCCTCCTGGTGTCATAAGCCTTTGCCATCAGCAACACCACCAAGATTGGAACACTGATTTTAATATTTCATACTTTAATTTACTGTAGTTCTCCTGTATATCTGCTCAGTTTGAAATTGTGGATGACAATACATTTTCAGTTCAACCCATTTTAATTCTTATCCTAGATTCTGTGGAATCAGATGACAGCAGGTTTAAGGATAATATTAACTACCTCTTGGTTTGACAGTTTGATATAAACATTATTATACAGGTTTATAAAGTGAGGTAAAATACATGCAAAGTCATATTTATATTCACTTTTGCAGTCACAGTGCCTTCACATAACAAGTACTCAATCAACAGTTAACGGGTGACTAAGGAGAGTACCCAGTTAAAAGAGTGACACAAAGATAAAAATCTCCTTATGCAATTATTAGAAACTCCAACCATATTTGAGTTGCCATTAAATTGAATGCAGTCACCAAAAAAGTAAAACTCAGATGAGATTCCCTTGTAAATCCAATGGCTGTGATTGTTTCCAAAAGAGCTGATGGTTTATTTGTTAGAAGAGAGAATAATTTTATGAAGTCCTCATAACATAAAATTTGTCTTTCTTATGTAATATAGATGGTAAATGTGGCATTCGAGTTCTACTTCTTTCTCCAAAGGATATTTTTTAAAGCACCCACAAATGTCATCCCATCTATTTTTAAGCAAAGTGCTGCTGGAAAAACAGCTGAATCTTCTAAACCCAATGGGAAAATTCAAAGTTTAAATTTGCTATTTTATCTTGTTGAAAATAAGTGGTGCAGACTGAAACAGAACATATGGGTTTTTGCGTATAGCTACATGTGAATTTACTTAACTTTAATATAAAATTCTAACCCATTAAAAAAATTCAAAAACAAAATATATTATTTAATAATTGTTCTCTAAAGATTCTGATTCTCCTACCCAACTTTCCCAAATTCCAGTTAAAATTTCTTCCTTGAATTTTCTTTGCAAATGATGTAGTAGTATCTGCAGATTGAGATAATGTGATGACAACACAATTCTAAAATAAGATCTATACTGGTTGTGAATTTGCTGTCTTTGCATAGATTTTTGGTTTTTTCACATGAAAATAGATTTGAGATTTTTCTACAGAATTCATTTTTAGTGTAAGTTATATATGTTAATTCTAAAAAATTGCAAACAGTGCAAAATGGTACAGTTAAAAGTAAAAACCCCTACTCCTCAGTCTCCCCACTTCTACTTCCTAAAGATAACCACCACTGTCGTTTTAACATTTCCATTCAGAGGTTTTATTCAAACACAAAAATGTATATGTATATATGTACACACACAACATACACATACACACATTTTCTTCTTTTTTAACAGACTGGTATATGCCATAAATACTGTTCAGCACTTCACCTTTTTACTTTATAACATTAGTCTTCATTCACATCAATATATATAGATCAAGTCATTCTTAAAAAAAAAACACTACAAAATGAAACAAAAATAAAGAGACAACTACAAATCAGAGACATTCTGCTGGGAAGAGGGAGGGATTGGGATAAAGGCAGGGACAGGAAGAGCACAAGGGACTATGGTGATGGTGCACGGGTGAATTGGTGGTGGAAATTGTATGGTGACTACATAAGGAAAGAAAGGAAGGAAGGGAGGGAGGGAGGGACAGAAGAAGGGTAGGAGGAAGGGAAGGAGAAAGGAAGGCATAATTTAAAAAAAAAACAAGCTATGACATGTTTCAATGAATTAAGATATATTCATTTAGCTAATGCTTAATAGTATCTACCATGTGGTAGGCACACTTCCAGATACTGGGAATGCAGATTAAACAAAATAAAATCCCTGCCTTCATGAAAACCACATTCTACTATATTTTGACATCAAGTATTGAGGAACTAGCAGAGTAGCAGCAATACATTTTTTCTGGTAGAAGTACATTTTCAGCAAAATTATTTATGATCACATTTTACAGGCACTGCTATAATGAATCCCCTAGTAAATAGATCTTATTCCACTTTATCTGCTGAATACACTGCAGATATTATTTTTAAATGTTCAGCTTTCTTTAATAGCATCATTTCATTAGAAATGGGTTGTGAATCATTATTGTTAATTAAATTAATACAATAATAGAATTTTTACACCGAGGTAGACTATTATTTGTAACTGTACATCCTCAACTACCTTAATGTAAATATTAAAATTTCATCTGACTTGAATCCTCCTGGATTATTCTATGATGATATTCCAAAAAGAGAAGCAGCACAGGTATTCCAGTTTCCTGCTACTTTTTTTAAGATTTAGTTATTTATTTATATATACAAGAACTGGTGTACAGACCAGGAATGGGAGTTGAGAGGATTCACCAGAGACAGAGTGGGGAGCAGAACAGATGGCTCTACTGAAATATACTGCTGAGGGGACCAGCAGGCAAGGCAGGAGAGGTCTGCTGTGCCATGTGGGTCCCCTCCCTTGCTGGGGTTCAAACTCGTGCTTCACTGGCTGCAGATGCTCCACAGTGCAGCACCCAACCCCTTGTGCCACCAGGCTCCTAGAAACTTCTGATATAACTATTTTGTGCTACTTAGCTATCACCTGAATGTTTAAGTTACCACGCAACAAAAGAACAAAAGGAACAGTGATTTATATTATCAAAACAGAGCAAATAGCTGTATTTCCCCATTCAAAGAAAATTTGAGAAATTATGCCTCCTATGAAATTGGGCAGAAAAAAATCACCTGTTACTTACGGATTTCTGTACAGAAAGTCATACAAACAGACACAGGGAGGGAAAATTACTTATGACTTTCTCTTGCCTTGGTGCCCCATGTATTTGTTGCAACTGAAATCTGGTCAAAATTTACCTCTAGGAGCACCTTGGATAGAAGAGAAGAAATCTGAGTTACCAGATGGCTGGTTATACAGGGAGAACGTCAGCTCACCTCTTCTGCCTTGATGGTTAGAGCATCTAGATGCCCCTTCCCCCACCTACTCCTCTCTTGCAGTGACCTAGCCCCCCACACACGTATTCTGTCTGCTTTCTTCCAGTGACATTTAATTGATATGGATAGAAACTAGAAAGCCACTTCATTTTTTTTTTCTGATTTAAAAATTATGCCCTTTAAAAAAAAAAGTTCCCTGTGGACATTCTAACACAAACCTGTTTATTTTGTTTTGCTTTCATCTGGTATTGTCTAAAACTGTCTCAGAGGAAAAGAAAATAATCCCTTTATGTCTACTAGGCTATCATATATTGAATTGAATTGAATATATTCCTATTAATTCAGGCATTTTTATTTGGCACCAACAATTAAGTGGGAGGTTAAGTGCCCAGTCATTCAACTGCAGGGAGGTGTCTGTGAATTGCAGAACATCGTCAGCATTGTTACCAGGAAGTGTGAAAGCTGAAAAACCTGAAGCAGGTCAGTTTGACTCTTTACCAAAAAGGTAATGAAGGAAAAAAAAAAAAAAAGATTCCAAAAAAAGCCTTCCTCAAATGAAATACATCTGAATTGCCACTATCTGAGGTCATTCCTGACTTTGTAATAGGAGAAACACCAACAGTGAAAATGAAATGTACATATACATTCGTGTATGTGTGAGAGGGAGATCTGAATATTGAATCTCAGGCAATATGTGGTGATAGAAGGAATAATGGAATGGGAATGCCTGTAGTACAAGTTTTTCTGTACACACAGAAAATCATGTACCTTAAGTAAGCATTCAGTTTTATTCAGTTTTGTATGTATTAGAGTTTTCACCATGAAAGATTGGCATGGTACTTGCAGAAACATAGATGGAGATTGAAGGGGTTATGCTCAGTGAAATAAGTCAAAAAAAAGAAAGATACCAGATGGTCTCACTTATAGGAGGATTGTAGGGTGATTCAAGGGGAAAAAAATAACAAAACAACAACAAAACAAAACAAAAATAAAGAGACAACTACAAAGCTGAGACCTTCTGCAGAGAAGAGGGAGGGAGTGGGATCAAGGCCGGGATGGGAAGAGCACAGGGACTAAAGTGATGGCTCATGGTGAATTGGTGGTAGAAACTCTATGGGGACTACACCTAGAAAAGAAAGCAAACGTTTTTAAGAAAATTAATTAATTTTTTTTTTTAAAAAAAAGCTTGGCATTGTCTAGGTTCATGATATAAAATGCAAGTGCTATTACACATACCTGTTTTTACAGGCCAATGTCCCTCAATTCTTTATTGCTAAATGCCATCTGCATACATTTCTTGAGTGAAACAAATAATAGCATTGGCTTGACACAAAATTCCTAAAGATGGGGTTTTGTTATGGTTCTTCCTTTTTACACATAGAACTATCAACTGCTCTTGTCCTTTACATATCCACATAGGAAGGCCAGAACAGCGTTAGAAATTATTGGAAACAGTTCATATAGGTTAAGCACTTTTTTTAATATTGTTGAGTTCAGTGTATAAATAGTTACAGTATGATGAAGATGAAAGTATAGAGGCCCAGAGAGAAGAGGATGGAATTCTAGCCCAATTCTGCCACTTACTAACCATATATAAACTATAATTTATATTCTAGGTGTCACTTTCTTAATTTGTAAGTGAACGGGTTGACATTTGCCAATGCATGATATAAATAGCAATTCACGTGAAGAAAAGGACTTGAATTTAATATACTGAGTAATACACTCGGGTCCCTTTATTGGCACACATCCTGGAACCCTTCGGATGCTAATATGGATGGCAGCTCTCTCAGGGTCAGTGCAACAAAGCATCTCCCCAATTTCATTCTGAGTGACATGACAGTTTTAGAATTCTGCTTAACTGATCTTGCCATGAACTAGTTATGGGATTCTGTGGGGCTTGTGGGGTTCAGTTGACCCTACTGTGAGATGTGGTTATGGTTCATTGCAAACTAGACACATCCGGCTGATCACCTGGATGTCGTCAAAGCCTAGCCCCTAGATGCTGGTTATGCACCCACCAATAGCTGTTACCCTCTCACCCAGTAATTTCATCAGAAGAGGTCCCTCCTGAGCCTCCTTGATGGCGGAGGGGTTAAGTCTCAGTGCCCTCACACCTTGAAGACCCATCACAACAGCCTGACTTTGATCCCCAGCCAGGGAGCTAACCCACATATGGCAGCAGACATCACCTGTGTCACCTGCTGCTCCCCTCAGCAGTCTCTTTCAGTTGACCCGCCTGTTCTGCTCCCCGCTGTCTCTGATGAATCCCTCTCACCACCACCCCCTCTGGCCTCTGGCCTGTAAGCCAGTTCTTTTACACAACAATAAAATCTTAAAAAATAAAGAGGTCCCTCCTTCTTGTGCGATTAGATATCAGGTTTACTTCTGGGAAATCTAGAACTAAAGACTCCCATACTTACATCTCAACTGATTAACAAATCAGGTGTAATTCAGCTATATAATAAAAGATTTTGTTAGCTATTCATCTCATTTTAATTCTATTTTATCTGATGTGATATTCTGCTTCGAACTAGGAATATAGATATAAATAAGACAGTCTCTATGAAATGAATGACATCATCCCTTCCCTCAAGTTGTTTACAGATTTGTAGGTGAGATAGATTCATAAGCAAATGGTTTTAAATCGCGTGTGTTACATAAGTAGTATGTGCAGGTTGCTGGAATAAATCTTTTTTTTTTTCTAGGTTAGTTCCATATTCATTTTATTAAGGCAGGTCATTATGGAGTTCTTGGTCTTGCAGAATATAGAAAGACTTCAAAGACTGGTCCATGAAATTCCTATTTATGCTATGTGGTGTGCTATGTGGTGTGCTAGATTTTCATACTCATTTGCCAACAGGAAACAAAAAGTCCACAAATGATTCCCCTACTCTTAAAACCTGACAGTCCCAGTGCTGTTCCAGGCACTCTGCTGGGCACTGGGGGCAAGGCCAGCACAGTGAAGGTTCACTGCCAAATGAACTCCTTACAAGAATGAACACACAGCTCGTGACGGAAGAGAACCTCTGTATCAAAGCACTGCGATGGCCCTGTTGCTCCGATTCTTGCACCCAGTACCCCAGAACCCGCGTTCAAGTTCCCATGTTAGATAACTGTGGATACTGAACTAGGCAAGAGTGGCCCATTGTCAAATGAAATACTAATCTAGGTGTCACACTGAGGGAATTTTGTCCATGTTTACAATCAGTTAACCCTAAATAAAGGCTCTTACCCTTGATAATGTAGGCAGGCCTCATTCAATCAGCTGAAAGTTCTAAAGGCCAAGCTGAGATGCCTAAGCAGAGATTCTACCTCAGGCTGCAGGGGCAGCTCCTGCTTGGTGCAGTCAGCAGTTTCCAGTTCCCAGGTCTGCCCTGCAGATTTCACCTGTGCCACGCGCCACTATTATGTGAGTCGATCCTTTACAGGAGTCTTTTCTGCTCTGAGAACCCTGGATGATCTAGCATTACTGTTGCATGGATCTCTGGCGATGCCCCCCCACCACACTGGTCTTCTCCACCCTCACCCTTCCACCCCCACATTCCTTGGAAGTGGTGCATATTCCATCTTGGTTCAACTCTGTTATTAATTTAATACACTGTAGAAGTTGACCCCACCAAGAACTTTTTTTTTATTAGTTATATTTGACATCATTTGTAGTCCCCAGGGAGTACCCTCCACCATTTCACCTGTGCACCATCACCTCAGTCCCTTGTGCACCCTCTGGCCTCTTCCCCGACTTTGCCCTCCCCCTTCCCCTCCCCCCCCATGGTCTCTTTGGTTTATCTCGGCTTTTTGGTCTTATTAAGTTTTTGTTGTTGTTGTTGTTTACTTTTGGTTATAATTGCTCAATTCCTTGAGCTTATTCTTTATTGTTGTTGTTGTTC
>JAGFMF010011493.1:1582645-1618704 GCA_019455555.1 Galemys pyrenaicus | reverse complement strand
TCTAGTAGACTGAGGAACCTCCATACGGCCTTCCATAATGGTTGGATTAGCTTGCATTCCCACCAGCAGTGTACCAGGGTTCCTTTTTTTCCACATCCTTGCCAGCATTTGACATTGTTGTTTTTTTCAATGTGTGCCATTCTTACTGTGTGAGGTGGTACCTCATTGTTGACCCCACCAAGAACTTAACCATCACTTAGGATATAATTTCTACATGAAAATACCTTCTGGGGATTATGATCAATGAAATAAGCCAGAAGGAAAATACCGGATGGTCTCACTCATAGGAGGAATATAGGTGAATAAGAAAAGAAAAATAACGATAACATCAACAACAACAAAACCTCAACTAGACAAAACAAGAATGAACAGACAACTACAATCAGAGACATTAGGGAGGGAGGAGGTAGGGAGTGGGGAACAGGGCAGGGATGGGAGGAGCACAAGGGACCGTGGGAATGGTACATGTGTGACTTGGTGATGGAAATTCTGTGGGGACTACACCAAGGGAAGCGAGCAAATGTTGTAAGAAAAATAGGTTAACAAATTAATTTTAAAAAACCTTATGATTCTAAAAGCAAGCTTTTATTTAATAAATATGTATGTGATGTTATGTCATTTTTATCCTTATTGTAAGTCCTGAAACTTTGTGCTATGATCCTCATTTTAAGTTTAAGAATGCTAAGGTTAAAAGATGTTAAGGTAACCTGGCCATAATTACATTTCTGGTAATAGAGTCAACTTTCATCCTGAGTTTATCTGATTCCAAACACTATATAATATTGATTACACCATGCTCCTTCCCTGCAAGTGAAGAACTACCTGATAAGACTTGCACAGTGAATTACATTTTCTTCTGTGCCATCTCTGTAGGTGTGCCGTATGTGGAAGAATTTAAATACCACATGACGTGTTGCGAGTTCGCCATATTCCAGACTCTTGTTTTCAAGACGCCTTCAATTAAATGTCTAGGTTGACATATACATCATAGCTATGACCAAACACTTCGAAATGCTGATACATGTTACTACTAATGATTTTTTCTCATCTGTTTAGGTCATGGATATTTAACGGGTTTTCCCCTTATTCCTACATGATAGATGTTTCATATTGACATCAGATATCATATCAATTCAAATAGAAGACAGGATTGTTCTAAGGTGAAGGAAGTCTTTTTTTAAATTAATTTACTTAGTGACTTAGTTTAACTTTCTGAACTATTTTGAAGCCCCCTGGTAGACTCACTGGATCTGGTGGGATAGCTCCAGCTCTGGCCAGTGCGTACTCTCACCCCAGCTACCCATTCAAAGAAAAAAAATACTCCTTTCTACTGGCCTTCTACATACAGACAAGTGTTAAATAGGCTTCTGCACAAGTATAATCAGTAAAAGTAAAGATAACTAAGGCCATTGAGCTCAATTCAAGTATTACTTTATGGTCTCGATCGCTATTCATCAACTAGCACGTATTAAGCATTTACTTTACAGAAAGTATACTGGGAGAAACGAAGATGAATAATGTCTCTGCTTAACAGTGAATGTGGCATGTGGTGGTGTGCTATGCGGGATGGCCTAAAAGCAGTGTTTTTCAAACCAATAATTGCTACCATTAGTGTTTAGTGAAATCAATTCATGGGTCACTATCAACACTCTTCTTAATTAAATGGAATACAATAGAATAGAGTGTGTGGCATGCAGTCTTTCAGCTGTATATATACATATACTGATTTCCAAAGTAAGATGTATTTCTTACTGTGAAGTGTAGTCAAAAATTCATTAAAAGCTATCACTCTGGAGAGAGGGGGTTAAAAAAAAAAAACTTTACTCTCAAGAAGTTTGCATCTTGCTGGGAAGATAAAGCTAATTAGTGAACAGAGAACTCTTATATGAAGCAGCTAACGACAGAGGTAAAATGGATGTTGCTGATTTAGTGTCCCAGTGGGGTTAAGCCCAGGAAGATATCGCTGTGCCAGTTCTTTATCCCTTCCTCCTTGAAAAACTTACTTCTCTTGGCTTCTAGGACAACATATTTTGTTGATCCTTCTCAGAGGAGCTTGGCTGTTCCTTCTGAGGTCCCATCTCCTCAGCTTGGTTAGTCCTGAATGAGCACAGCTCGTGGCCATGTCTCTCTCGACATTCATTTCTTGGGTCGCCTCATTCGTCCCCCATGGTTATAAGAACACCCATATTTCTTGTGTGGGCAGGTTGCCTGCACTCTTGGACTTCCATATCCAGGCCCATCTTCAGCCTTTCTGTTGTTATGTTTCATGGGTGTCTCAAACTTTATCAGTCCCAAACTGACTTCCTCCCTGTCTGCACCTCCCTCAGAGGTGCACCTCCATCAGACCAGAAACCTCGAAATCATCCTCACTCTCTATTTCTCTCAATCCCCACATCAGAAGTATCATTACGAAATCTCTTCCCAGTCTTCTTCTGATGCCCCTTCTACCATTCCTCACACTCAATTCTAGTCCGGCTTACCACATCTGCCTCGTAGTTGGTACTTCCAGTTCCACTTTATCCCTTGCTAATCATTCTCAACTCAGCAACCTAAGTGACCCTTTAAAGCTAAACTATGTCACACCTCTCATCAAAACCTCCAATCCATTCCCATCCCCCTCTGAATAAAAGCTACTGTCCCTATGGCCGACAAAGTGCACCTGACCAGGTACCACACCAGCCCATCCTCACTCCATGCTCACCTTCCACCTCCTCCCATTCTGTTCCACCACCTGGCCTCTGTAGGTCAGCATTGTGGGCATGTCTTCACTCAGGACCCTCTCACCCATTCCTCTCTTTTCCTACTTGATCACTTTTCCTACAGCTCTCAGGACTAACCCCAGTTTGATCCTGAGTCAGAGGTCACCTTCTCAATGTGGCTTTCAGTGGCCATGATTTTTAACACTACCTACACTCCCTCCTCCACACACTCTGTTCCTCCAACCTTGACTTCTATTTCTCCCTGGCACATGCCATCAGCTAAAGTAACTATTATTTTATTAATATTTGACTTCCTCATGAAGACAGATGCTATTTTTGTTAATATATTACTGTGCCACCATACGTGAATCATAGTGTTTAATAAGTATACATTGAATAAATAAATGGATACTTTTACAGCATTTTGAAAAAAGAAGTGGTGGGCCTCCCTGGTGGCGCAGTGGGTTAGGCAACGCACTATGAAGCAAACCGCAGCCACTGCAGCACGAGTTCAATCCCTGCTGCTGGCCAGGGAGGGGACCCACATGGCACAGCAGACCTCTCCTGCCTTGCCCGCTGCTCCCCTCAGCAGTGTACTTCCGTTGATCTGCCTGTTCTGCTCCCTGCTCTCTGTGGTGAATCCTCTCACCACCACCCTCCTACACCTCTGGCCTGTACCCCAGTGCTTGTATGCATAAATAAACAAATCTTTAAAAAAAAAAAAAAAAAGAAAAAAGAAGTGGTACTTTTAACTTCAGCTTAATTAGCCACTAATAGTATATCATGATAAACTATGGTCAGGAAACCTTGAATCCTACAATGAACACTCCTGTTGGGGCATTTCCTTTTAACAGTATTTAAGTTAGGGCCTCCCTGGTGGCACAGTGAGTTAAGCAACGCACTATGAAGCAAACGGCAGCCACTGCAGCACAAGTTTGATCCCTGCTGACGGCCAGGGTGGGGTGGGGGGACCCACATGGCACAGCAGACCTCTCTTCCCGTGCCCGCTGCTCCTTTCAGCAGTGTACTTCTGTTGATCTGCCTGTTCTTCTCCCTGTTCTGTCTGTGGTGAATCCTCTCACCCCCCATGCCTCTGGCCTGTACCCCAGTGCTTGTATGCATAAATAAATAAATCTTTTTTAAAAAATAGTATTTAAGTTAGTTGGTAAATACTGGTATATACAGTACATAAATACAGTAGTTGGTAAATACTGGATGGTGATCAAACTCATCTGTGTGTATGAGTGTGTTACAACTGTCAGTTTTAAATAGGCTGCCCAGAGGAAGTGGGTTGGAATCCTCCAGAAGTAACTTCTCAATAATAAAGTAGAATTTGGTATTATACCTGAAATATTTGTTCTTTTTGTTTATCAAGAACTAGATTCACAAATTTGAAAGATGAAGGCTTCACTGAATTAAAGTGAATGAAATTTTTGAAGGAAAGATTCTATCTTGACCTACCTGAATGCAGTATCTTTTAGGTATTGTGAGTATAACTTGGAATAAAAAGTCAAAACTGTGATAGTAATCAGATGACAGTGATGAAAAGCAGGATATTATGAGTCATATTTCTTCTTAAAACTATTTTTGTATAAATACCAAATAACCAAGTTAACAATTCACAAGTATAGTAATTTACAACCTCATTTGAAAGGGATCAAGAAAAAATATAATAAATTAGAAAATAAAGTTAATAGGCAATTATTAGTCAAAGACACTTTGTACGGCATGGGGAAGAACACAAGGGACTATGGTGACGGTGCACGGGTGAATTGGTGGGAATTTTACTACATCTGAGAGAAGAAAGCATGCATTGTATACAGAAAGGAAGGATATCTATATATTCTTGTAAATATATATATAAAATAATCTATAACCTCATTTGAGAAACTGGTATCCCTAAACTAATGATGAAATAAAGAAAAAAATTGCTGAAATTTACTTTAGAATTCATAATCTTTAAATTAAGTGTTACAACTGGAAATGACTGACTTGATATTTTATATACTCTGAGCCATATCATTTATTCATAATATTGTCAGACTTCAGTTCTAAGGGAAAAGACCCATATTCATTAGAATTTAGAAAATTAAATGCCCATACTATTTTATTATTATATCATTATCAGATTTAAGTTCTAAGGGAAAAGATAAATTATGGTCATTTGATAATTAGCGGGATCGCAGAAATGCCAAAAGATTTTAATATTTTGGTCAATCCCAAAGTTCAATTTCAATGAATGATATTTCTATATCTGAGTTTTTGTTGACTGCAAGAGGAACATCACTAGGCTTCTACCCATATCTCTGCTTCTGAACAGCAGGCAGGAAATTCAGTTTTTGGAATTATAGCTACAAACCACGGAGGACATGGCGGACAGACACCACCATGTAATTACAACCATAGTGGAAAAAATGCAATGGCTTGTTTTGTCACTCCAAGCCAACAGGTATATCTCCAGTACCCCAGAAGGTAATGTTAGAAATAAACAGTTGCATTAAAAACCAAGAAAGGACTATAAAATATATGTATTGAATACCTTATACCTAAACTTTTGTTGTTTTTATCTTATGATCTTTCAGGACATGTGTGTTCTTCCTTATATTTCACTAAAACTTGTACCCAGCTATAACCACTGAATGGTGGCATTCTTTAGAAAGCCTTTTGATTCTTGCAAGCATCACTACTTGTTACAATTTTCAAAATGTTATAGCATGCATCACCCAGCAATGTAACTCTTGAGTTATAGATGTTCCCCAGAAAATTACTGTTTTAAAGCTTAGAGACAGAGGTATGGTGTAATAAAGAGAGCATAGACATTTGAACAAGATACAACTGCCTCTCAACTCTATGACTTTTTAGCTGTAAGATTTAGTGGAAGTTATTTAATAGCACTAAGTCTCAATTTTCTCATCTTCACAATGAGGTTAGTATAGCATAGGGTTGTTGTATTATGTGAGATATTTGTGTATTAGAGCCTAAAGTTGATTGCTGATATACTGTATATACTGAATGAGAGAAAATATCTGTCCCAGCATCCAAGCAAAGTTTCCAAGAGACGTTTGCTGATTGAATAGTCCTGACACATAACTCAGTCGGAACCCAAGCAAAGGAGCTGGGGAATAAGATGTGCTCATTGGTTGAGCCCAGTCCCTGAGCTACTCCTGAAACACATGACTCCTGAGCGGGGAAACGTGACTAAAAGAACCTGATGTGGAATGAGGGCAGGGAACCCACAGATGTCCACTAGAGTCAAAATACAGAGTGGACATTTAATAAGGCTCCTTCTCCTCGCCTATCTTCACATCACACTGGAGAGCAGTATCTTGGTTCCCCCCCAGGGCCTTCCCCACAAACAGTTGCTCCTTTGATGTCAGCTGTCACTCAGTGACATTTTCTACCATACTCCTAAAGGCCTGTGGATCCCTCCCCTCCTTTAAGGGTCGCAGAACTTTCCTTTCTCCTGCAGTGCCATTTCTCAACAGCATCCGTGCGCTCCATGCACACTCATTCAATTCTTAAGGAACAATTTTACCACCAGGGAAGGGGATTTATAAGAACAAACCACAAACCCAGGAGGTAATGCAGAGGTAATGAAATTTAATACTCAACTCAGTTTGACTTGCATTAAAGCTATTTTTACCCTTTTTCTTCATCCATCCCCCCAGATTTGCCTGATCCACTTAAAACTTGTAAACCCCTTTGAGACCAGAAACTGTTTTATGAAATGCTTTTGGTATATGCACCTGGCACCTGCTATGGTGCTCTGTACCCTAGAGATCCTTATAAATGTTGATGGGTGAGAATAACTATAGGGCCACAGTCAGAGATCACCAGCACACACCGCTGTTTACAAATTCAAGAATGTTTAAAAGTGTTATTCAGAGGGAGATGTGACAAAGACTGCAAGCCTTTTTAAAAAGAGGTAGGTATTTACTCTTGCCCTTAAACGGTAATTTCTAAGCAATCTCAAGCAAATTAAGTTTTACGCCCACCTTCGGGCTTCAAGGGGGGTTAGAAAGCATGGTTGCCAGGGGAATCTGATTGGAAAACACCAATCAGACCTTGGGATCTGCACATCACGTAATTGTAATTTTCCTATTCTTGCTCTTTTTTTCTGCTTTTGCTATGAGAAGAGCAAGCTAAAAAGGCTACAGGGACATTTATGCCAAGTCGCATTTGTCAAGTTGAAAGCTGTGTGGAGCAGAAAAGCAGTTCTCCCAGCTGCAAAGAAGATGCAAAGGAGCCGAGTGAGTAGGGAATCTGAGAGCTCACTAAAAGTGCTTAGAAGGCCAATACATTAAAGCCATCTCTAGGCAGGAACTTGAAATCCAGGGTGAAGGCTTCTTACAAATACTAAAAAGAACAAAGAAGAAAAGGAATAAAGAAACCATTAGGGTGTTTGGAGACTCCAAAGCCATCCTTAAAAGGTGCAGCCGTTCTGCAAGTTTTCTGATTCCCCCAAACTATCCAGCTGTGTTTAAGCTGTAACAGATCACAACATCTGGCAAGAGAGCCAGAAAACAGTGAGACAGCAAGTGTTTTACTTCATAAATATTTTAAATATTATTTGAAATCTTCTTTATCAGTGCAGACAAATTCATGACAAGATAATATTTATGCTGATTTCAACAGTTACAGTTGAAAAACAGTACAGTCGAGTGGGAGCGTACACTCCATTATCTAAGTTTCTTTGTTCATTTACTCAACAGACATTCATCAGAAGCAGAATGATATAATTAAAAACTTTAGTGTCAGATAAATTCAGATATCCACTCATTATTATGATCCTTGGGCAAATCGTTTCAGCCTTTCGAGTCTCAGTTTTACAACAGCAAAATGGACACTGGTGCCTGTTTCATAGGACTGCTGGATATATTAAAATAGAGTTATGTAGTCTCAATTCCAGCCCTTTGAGATTATTCCATATATGTCAGATGATTCCATAAATATAAAATCCCAAGTTTCCCCTCTTCATATTTATCCTTCCTCCTCAAGCTCAACAAAGGCCACGTACATTCTCCCCTCAACCATAGCTAAGTGTCCTCACTTCCCTAGTTGCTTCCATTGAAAAACCCTATGTGTGAGAAAAAACACCAGCCTTGGAAAGGGTAGCGCTGCAAATATAAATCTCTTATTGAGTCCCACAAATTTAATCACTGTTCTTTGTTATGCTGCCTTTATTTCTAACTAATCAGATCCCTAAGTTCTTTCTCCCAACTTTTTTTGTTCCTGACAAAATAGAACTTGGCTTTAAATCCCACCTCGGCCATAGGCACCTGAGTTTACCTTCCAAACCTCTGTAATCTGGAACTGCTGGCAGAATCTCACCAGCCTACCCTGGTTTATTTCAGGAAACATGCTCCATTTCAGCTGTCCCGGCTTTCTAAGTGTTCGCATTCCTTTTGTGGCTCTCAGATTTCCCCAAATCTCACACATTTTCATTACTCCAAACCTCACCATCCAACTTCCCATTCTGAGATAAACCCTCTCAACGGAGTCGCTCACACATGGCTTCATCTCCCAGCCATCACCTCTCAGACCATCACTGGCACAAAATGTCTGACTCTTATCTACAGTTAATTACACTGTAATGACTGCAGCCCAGCCAAAGTGGAGACCCAATCACGTGTGCTTTCGAAGAGCCTTTTAAAAGTAAGCCTTCCTTTGTCTAAAAGTGTTTCTTTTAACTTTTATTTGAAGGCATGTCATTATTTACTTATCAGTTGTTTCCCTCCACACAGATCATTAAACACTATGAAGCTGCTTCCTTATATGAAATATGCATTCTTTAGAGTACCAAAAAATAACAATTGTTACACAAAAGACAGTTAAAATCTAAATATGGGATGAAAATCACTGGACTTTGAATGGCAGACTCAGAGTAAATATGGTGCGCCCTGGAACAACTACTAACCTCTCTGGACCTCAGTGTCTTTATTTGACCCGCTGACAGTCTTCTTGCCCTTCAAGGTAGTTGGAGGGGTCATGAGACATTATAAGAACTCCTGTGTTTGCAAAAGCTGACACAGATGAATGTTCTTATTGTTAATTTGTCACTAAGAATTGTACATTAAGTTCTCTACTATATAAGAATTCAGCCACTTCTTATGCTAATTTTGTACATAATCTTTTTTAAAGTATGTAATTCTAAGACCCAAAATTTTCTCATTTTAGCATCTTTGTTATGGGGATACATCATGTAATCTGTGTGTGTCAGAGTTTAATTGGAACCACTAAACTTCTTTCTTAGTGGTACCGGAATTACTGAGGGGTTGGTTGGTATCTTAGATTTAGTAAAATGTGGTATTCTGATCTTAGAAGAAAGCTGACGAATGGTAAAAGAATCCTGGTCTATTCAAAATGGAAGCTTCATTAATCAAATGGGGATAGGAACACCCATCCCCCCCAAAAGGAGTGAAGTGTTTGAGACATTTAGAACAGGTTTTATCTTGAATCATATCACCATTAAAGATTCCCAATGTGAAAGATTTTTTTAAGGACCCCCCCATCTCATTATAGCTTCAGTTCACAGATATGCCAGAACTCATATAATAATCTGTCAACTGAGTCTTTGTGGAATTCTACAAAGACAAAAACAAATAAAAAGTTGGCAGCCTGAGGAGATGATCCACTTCCAAAGAGCCTAAAAGAAAGATAAATATATTTTTGGCCCTGTGAGCCAATTTCAAAGAGCCCATTTCTTGCCATAGAATATATGTGTGTGGAATTTTTGTATTTCTCTATAGGGTCACATGTGTATTCCATCTGCATTTATAGTCTTGTACTAGAATATCTTCTTTAACAAATAGAAGGATGACAACTAAAATATCCCTGCTTTTTAATCCTCACAATATTTAAAGCTGGCCATACTTTAAAAGTAATCAAGAAGAACAAAGTTTTTAACTTTTACATGATTATGATGCTTTGACATTCACAAACTATATCCACACACTTCATCCCTATTTATTACACGTGTATTCTCATCCCCAGTTTACAGATGGAAAAACTGCATCAAAAAAAAAGAAGTAAAGTGACTTATTCAGAGTGACACAATGAGTGAAAGCAAACTGGTGTGGGAATGCATTCATTCAGTGTCACAGTTCTGGGTAGAAACCTATTATGTTTCCGGCACTGTAGTAGGCCCTAGTAATAGCAAGAGAACCGTAGGAAGCCTGACCTTTCCTAACCTCTCCCTCATCTCAAGAGCAGGACCTCCATGCAGCCAGAACCCTCCTGAACCCCACTTGCTGACCCTGCCAGTCTTCATCTCCTACAAAAATAGTTGCATGAGCTTCTTTTTTCCTAAGATTTCTGCTTCATGAAACAGAAGAGGCATTTGAAATTCTATCACTGTGAATGAAGCCAGACAAGTTTCAGCTGGTTCAAGGAAGTGGCCTTCCCTCTCAGTCTAGCAGGACAGATATGTGTCCCCAGGACAGAGACGGGTAGAACATTTCCTGATGGGGAACTCTCACTTAAAAATGATGGGAGCAGGCAACAGATTAGCAATTTAAAGTTCTGCTTAATGTATTTCAATTATTTCTGCCCCGCTGTTACCAAAGGAATTAAAAGCAGCATTAGAGTCATCTTGGAAAGCCAGTGTCATCATGAGGGACCATCTGCGTGCTAGGCAATGAGCCAAGAGCTGCAAGTCATGCAGAACTCCTACAGCCTGTCCTGATCACTTCCTGCATACTTGTGGGCATACAGTTCCCGCACTGGAGTCAAGCAAGGAAAGTGAGGCACAGAGAAGTTAATTCGTTTGCCCAAGAATGTACCTAGTTACTGGCCAAGCAGAAATTCAAACCCGGGCAGTCCATGTAGAGTCCATGCCTCTAACCCTTCAGCAGTGCGCCTCACCAACACCCCCCCCCCCAATCCATATTCTAGTCAGTTTTAGCCACAGTGGACAAAATGACACAGAAAGGAAAATAGTAAATTGTGTATATAAATGCCGCTGTATGATGATGCAAGCTAAGTACCCAGAAGGAATATGTGGATCAGGTTTGGAGCTGTAGAGTCTCGATCACAACTATATAACTTGGCCCTTGTGACTAAAAACCAGCCATAGTTAATACATAATGAATGGGCTTCGCTGTGTGCCAGTGAAACCTTATTTACAAATACAGAAGGCAAGCTGGAGCTAGTCTGTGAGCTATTTGTTACACAAAGTACAGTGATAAGCTGCGTTCTCTACCTCGTGTAGCTCATACATGCTACAGATTTCAAAAAGGCAATCAATTTAAGCTGGAGCAGTTAGAGGGAGCATCAAGACTGTTGAGTTCAGATTTGAAGGAAGTTTCAGGTGGGGATTTATAGGATTCTGCATGGCCTGGCCCCAGCGCATCAATCTTTTCATTTCACGTCCCTGTTGCTCAGTACACTTTGCCAAGTTCATTCCTAGGCCTTGATGACAGCAAACTTATTCTTCTCTAGAGACTTTGCGCTGACTTCATCCCTCTGCCCGGAAGCTCTTCCCCAGCTCTCCTGGGTTGACTCCTTTTTCACTAGACCTACATCTTCCTGGTGACTTCTCTAAGGAACAAGTTAAAGCAGTCCCTCTGCAACCACATTGTCACAGCGCTCGACCTTATTTTCCTAATGGCACTGGTGATCTAAAATCATCTTGTTCATGCACCAGTATGCTTGACCCTTATACCCTTATCTATCTCCGCCTGCTCTCCTGTAAGCCCCATAGCACAGGATCAGTGGTTGTGTTGTTCACTGTGTATTCCCAGTACCTGGCCCATGGCTGAAAAGTTAAGCAAAAAGCACTTGCAGTAAATAAGTAAGTGAAGAAAGAACAGAAGCAAGGAGGGAGGGAGAAAGGAAGGAAGGAAGGGAGGAAAGGAGACAGAAAATGTAAGTATGCCCTGTTAGGTGGTGGTGAATTTTCTCCTGTTCTGTGAGAAGATAGACTATAGCTGTCACTAAAATGGCCCATCATTCAGTGGCCTTGACACTATTTCAACTAAGAAAATGTTCTCATCCTATAATTAGAGAATGATAGCACTTTGCTATCACCATTTCTTAGTCAGAGGTAGGTTTTCTGTACGTCTGAATGATAACATTAGACTTCAGTTACAGACTGGCTACACCTGAAATAGAGAAATGCACACTAACCCTCATTTATCAAAAATAAAGCTCTCCATTGGAACTTTACCACTTAAGTGCCTTACAAAGCATATATTTTCTCTAAGCTTAACTATTGTCAAACCCAACTTTATTAGATTGATTTTATTATTTCTTTTTTAATATTAATTAATGTATTTTTAATCGGCGTAATATTTGGATACCACCATCAAGTAATGTGACCACAGTGCACCCCCAACAAATCACCATCATAGTCCATTGTGCTTAACTTCCCTCATTATTCTTAACCCCGCCTTGGTGCTTCAGTTCTGTAGTCAGCTATCAAGGGTTAGTTTTCAAGCTTTTCTTTATATGGATCTTTGTTTAGTTACTTTATAGTCCACATATTAGTGACACCATCCGATATTTTCTTTCTCCTATTTCACTTAACATTATCCCCTTCTAGCTCCATCCATATTGTCACAAATGACAGGAGTTTATCTTGTTTGATCACTGAGAAATATTCCGTTGTGTCTATATATCACATCTTCCTGATCCTCTCATCTCTGTCGGAGTCCTTAGGTTGTTACCATAGTTTAGCTATAGTAAATCTCACTGCAGTAAACATGGGAGTGCAAGTTTTCCTTGGAATTCAGGTTTTGAATTTTTGGGGGGTAGATGCCTAGGATGGAATTACTGGGTCAAAGGGCAGGTTCATTTTTAATGTTAGAGACACCTTCATACTGCTTCCCATAAAGACTGAACTAGTTTGCATCCCATCAGCCGTGTAGGAGGGTTCCCTTTTCTCTGCATCCTCACCAGCACTTGTTGTTTCTGGTCTTTTCCATAGAGGCCATTCTCATAAGTATGAGATGGTATCTCACTCATGGTAGTCAAGACTTGCATACCCCTTATAAGTGATAGTGAACATTTTTCCATGTGCTTGTTTGCAGTCTGAATGTCTTCTTTGGAAAGTGTCTATTTAGTACTCTGCCCATTTATTTTTTGGTTGGGTTACATGTTTTGTTTTTGTAGTCTTATGATTTTATTATTATTATTTTTTTAACATTTGTTGTTCCAACCACCCCCTCAATTGGTGCATACAAGCAAGACAGATTGGGTCAGCCTGTCATTGAGTGTCCAGGAAGCTGTGTGCTCCAGCTTCCTTTTTACTAAGATTCTCTTCACTTAAACTGCTTGGACCAGTAATAATGAAGGTTTTTTACGGGCAGCTGTTATGTTAGGTTTTACTTCACATTACCCTAAATCTTTTCTCTCTGTGTAATTGTAGCAAAAAACACAGGAGTCTTTTCTAGATCACAATAGTAATTGAAACCATATGATCGATCTTTCTTTCCAATCCAAATGGAGAAACATTTCATGCTAGAGACCCCTCACAAATTCTCTTTGAAAACCACGTGTCTGGGGCTTCTTTGGTCGCTCAAGCGGTTAAATCACAGCATTATGAAGCTGTCCACAGCCACTGCAGCATGAGTTCGATCCCCAGCAAGGGAGGTGACCCACATGGCACAGCAGACCTCTCCTGCCTTGCCCACTGCTCCCCTCAGCAGTGTATTTCAGTAGATCTGCCTGTTCTGTTCCCCACTCTGTCTCTGATGAATCCTCTCACCCTCTGCACCTCTGCCCTGTGCCCTAGTTCTTGTATGCATAAATACATAAATCCTTTAAAAAAAAAAAAGTTAAGAAAAAACCATACCTAACAAATATCATCCCCTTTTGCCAGTTTTAGAATTCAGCAAGAAGTATTTTTCTTCCCTAAGATCTTGATTCTGTTACTTTTCTTGTTTTCTCGAGCTGATTTCTGTATTATTTTATATGTAATCTTGTTCTAGGCTACCTTTAGGTATATGACTAATAGGTTGATTTTTAAATTCCATCCCAATGTGATAAATGATTCTCAGCTGACTCCCTTAGCAATCAATGACTGCAGTCAATTTCTAATACAAGCTCAAGTATCTACCATAAACTAACTTTGGAAAAAAACAACTAAAGAAGACTTTATAATGTTTTGTGTCATAAGTGCTATGAGCTAAAAGTTTGTCATTAGCCTCTGACATATTCTAGGGAGCAATGTTTATGAACTGTGCATCAAATACTGGGAAATAACAAGTGTTCCATGCATCATCTATGACCCTTTTCTGTTCAACTTAATTTATAAAATGAGATTACCAGTAATGGGGCTCTGAACTTGGTCCTGTCTTCACAGTGAGTCATCTGCAAGTTGAAAGAAAACAAGACTATTCTCAACATGTGTAATTTCCCTAAGAAAGCTCCCTTGTTGCTATAGTGATTTTAATACTGTTTAGCTTAAAAAGATGTTACATTGTTGCTACTACAATTAACAAATCATAAGTGAATCAGAGATGATGGATTACAAAGCTGTCGTGGGACTATAGTTGCTTGGTTCTGTAGGTGCCACAGATTGCAGCCTAGAGACAGCATCAAATTGTGGTCAACAGCACTATTCATTGCACAGGAGCTGCTGGGTTGGAAATCTGCCTTTTTTAGCTGGGATTGGGGAAAATATCACATCCTCAGTTTCCTCATTTGTAAAATGATCATAGTAATGGTAATACTACCCCTCAGCTGTGTAGATCAAATGAGTAATCATTTATAAAGTATTTGGAACAGTACCTGCTAAACAAAATAGTCTATATGGGGAAACTTAATCAAAACTATAATGTCAAAACTAGAATCTCCAAACCACTAAACTAGAATCTCCAATAGTAGCATCACTTTACTCTGCTGTTTCTAGATGTAAACTTTCCAATTATATAGATAAATTCATAGTTTCAAGGGAAAGAATAATGTTTTTTCTCAACAGAACATCCCTTTTCACCTCTTAGAACCTAGAAAATTTATATATCAATGTCTAATAGGTATGTGTGTCATTGTGGACAATTTGCTGAATACTTGTCTTAAAATTCATATTATTAATCATAAAGTTCAGATTAAGTAAATTCTCCTTGGAGCAAAAGCAGCATACTTTGAATACCAGCACTGTTATTTGTTCTTTTACTACCTGTGTGTTTCTGGTAAATTTATTAAACTTCCTGAGCGCTTCTTTCTCATCTGAGAAATACAAACAAGCAAAATATCCAGTGCTGTTATGTTGATGAAATAAGTTCCTGAATTTCTTGGCATAGTTAAATGTTTTACCTTCTCATTGCAAACCTGGCCAGTTCCAGGGTCCTCTAGGCCAGCTCCTAGATACTCCTTCGCCACCACGGTTACTAATAATCCTTGGTTCTAGTGACCACCATATATGGCACCAGCTCTGAAACTTGCTAAAATGTTGATGTGGTACTGTTCCCAAATTTGTTTGTGCTTTGTCCTCTCTCTCTGTTCTAAGCACGTTGAGGACAAGAACCAGCCTCCCACTCTTTGGTCCTCTTTGAATTAGCCCTATGCAGCTTTCTGTGTCTCTAAGCTGTTTGTCTTTGGATAGAAAGAGTGGTCATTGTATATTTCTTTTATAAAATGAAAGAGAAATGAGATCGTAGTCTGAGGCTATGTTGAAGGGGAAAAATCTAAAGAGAAAGGCATAAAATATCTTCTACTGTACGGTGTATTTAAGAAAATAATTAAAGAATTATTAAAGAAATAAATTACATTATTAAAGTAAAGAAAAATGATTATACTGATTTAAGAACTATAATTATAGAAAGGGAGAAAAAGCATACAGAGAACATTATCTGGTGTGGTACCCACAGTTGGGAACTTAGAGTACAATCAGTAAAGCAAGCAGAAAAGAATAATTCAGATAAGTACTAGCTACATTAGGTAAGTAAAAAAATTCAGGTGGGGTGTGTGTGTGTGTGTGTGTGTGTGTGTGTAGAAGCCAAAAGAAAAGTTATATGAAGAGTTATATGAAGAAAATGCCACCAACTTCCCGAAGAAATCACTAGAAAACTATTTTAAGCAGATCTAGAGAGGTGAAATCTAAATCAAGAAAGAATAGAACCTGGGAATGCAGTGTAGCCAAATAGACCACTGGTTTAAGAAAAGATTGGACATAAGGTGGTGAAAATGAAAGGTGCAATGTAAACAGAGAAAACAGAAACATTCTTGCATTTTCAATAATAACTGAAAACAAATCATTGAAGAACTCAAATAAAACTGACCTCTTTTCCTATGCCTAAGTCAATAGCATCAGCATGAGAAAACTAAAAAGTATAAGTAAATCAGTCAATAGTTTTAATTTGTCTAACACACGGGTGGTTTTAAAGATTGAGGCATGGATTTTCACGTATTTAAAATACTTTTGACCCAGTTATAAAAAAAAAAAAGGTCATTATTAAAAAGCTAATACCTAAAGCATTAGATAATTACTAACCACATCCAGGGTCATATAAAAACAGGAAAATGTAGGATTTTATGAAAAATGAATTTTCTGTTTCATATATAAATAGGTTCCTCAAGATGACTGGGCAGGGTACCACCCTCGAGGTAAAGATGATGAAATCCCATGCCGAAGGATGCGGAGCGGCAGCTACATCAAGGCCATGGGAGATGAAGACAGTGGCGACTCAGACACAAGTCCCAAGCCTTCTCCTAAAGTTGCTGCACGAAGAGAAAGCTATCTCAAGGCCACGCAGCCATCCCTCACAGAACTCACCACACTCAAGTAAGTGTCTCTAACACTATACTGCTCACAGTCCAGTTCCTTGTATTGTCACCTAGGCTCAGATTATGTGACTCCTCAAGGAGGCATGGCAGAAAATAGCCAACAGATGGAGCGGTGTGATGCGCTGATTGGCCTATTGACTTGACATTGGGTTTGTCTTGTACGTCCTAGTGCCGCCAAAAATATGGGCATCCAGATATACTCTGCATAGGTCATAGTTGAACCCCATTCTCCAAGAAGAGTTCAAAACAACCCAGAAAAAATTAAGATTTCTGTTCAGAGAGATCTGTGTGTACCAAATCTTGGATATTGGTTTAGCACTAAATCTGCAAGGCAATTCTTCCTCAAAAGTCCCTTGTCATTTTTGCATAGTTTAGTAATAGAGAAGATTACCTTGGAGGTTATAGACTATAGCTTGCTTAAAAATTGGGTGACGTTTATATTCTTGAATTATTTTTTTAATATGGGTACTCAATGCATATAAAATGTATAAGAACTTTAAAATAGTTGTTTGTTTGGAAATATGTGGCTATAAATACTCCTCTCCATTTGTGCTATATGTAAATAGAGAACAGAATTACCAAAGAAATTACTGAAATGAAATATTTTAAGTCAGGTTTGATTTAATTTTTAGCATTTTTTATGGAGAGAAAATCAGAATTGCAACATATCATTTGACCATGAAAAATATTATGGATAGTATTTTTAAAGTGCCTTTCAGTCCATATTCTGAGAAAATACATGTATTTATATTTCACTATAAAATAAAATATTATAAAACAATAAGTAAAGAAAATAGATCAAAGTCATGTGGTTAAAGAACACAAACAAGATTATTAACCCGGAACACTGAAAAACAGTTGACATTGTGATGGAAATTATTTAAATAGCAAGTTAAATTATATTTGCAAGAAGTGGACAGGGAGAGTCCCTGATTAATTATTTTTCAGGGAATCATGTGAAACCATTCTGGATCATTTCCATCAAAAATTAATACCAGCATTGAAGGGAAGAGTACAAGGGATTATGGTGATGGTGGGAAGTGAATTGATGGTGGGAATTCTATGGGGACTGCACTTGAGAAGAGAAAGCATGCATTGTACAAAAAGTAGAGTGATGTAAAACCTAGATAAAATTTTAAAAATTAATGCCAGTGACATTAATAAACCAGGAAAAGAGCTTTTCTTCCCTTCCTTTGGCTTCTAGTTGCCCTTCCTGTTTGCTTTTGTTACTGCATATATTAGTCTCCTAAATAGCCAGCAAGTACCACAAACTGGGTAGTATCTCACAGTTCTAGAAGCTGGAAGTCTGAAATCAAGATATTGGCAGAGCCGCACTCTCCTGAAACCTACAGAGGATTAAACCCTTCCTTGTCTCTTCCTACCATGTGCTTTTGGTCGGCAAACCTCAGCATTCCTTGAGTAGCAGCTACATCACTTCCATCTCTGCCTCTGTTGTGACGTGACCATCTCCCTTCTGTGTCTTCACACACTTGCATGTGTGTGACATTAGTCTTATAACATCAGTCATACAGTATTAGGACTCTTCCTAAAACCTCATCTTCACTTGATGAAATCTCCAATTAGGTCATGTTTATAGGAATTAGAAGATAGAATTTCAACATGTTGACAGGGGGACACAGTTCAACCCATAATATTGCCAAACAAGGTAAAAGTTGATTGTGGATATGAAAAGTAAGAACAGGTCTTCTTTGCCCTTTGACATAGCTCAAAGAGGCTCAGAAAATTGAAAATTTCCAGTCTTTCAAAAACCGGGGGCCTCCCTGGTGGCACAGTGGGTTAAGCAACACACCATGAAGTAAACTGCAGCCACAGCTTCACGAGTTCAATCCCTGCTGCCGGCCAGGAGGGGACCCACATGGCACAGCAGACCTCTCCTGCCTTGTCTGCTGCTGCCCTCGGCAGTGTGTTTCAGTCAGTCTGCCTGTTCTGTTCCCCACTCAGTCTCTGGTGAATCCTCTCACCTCCCTGGACTCTGGCCTGTACCCCAGCTCTTGCATGCGTAAATAAACAAATCTTTAAAAAAAAATTCTAAAGAAAAAAAAACTGGATCTATAATAAAGGCCAACGTCATTGAAGCGATAGAGGGCAAGGACCTATCTAACAAATATTTCCTATGAACTTAAAATATTTCTCCACCAGAAACAACAGTAGGTAGTCACAGCTATGGCATTAATTTAAAAGTCTGAGAAGGAGAAAAAGGGGATGCTTTGAGCAAGAAGGCTTGAGATCTTCCAGATCTCAGTTTCCTCAGATATAAGCCAAGCATATAAGAAGCCAAGCTCCAGAGTCCCTTCCACCTCTTACGTATCCCAGTAGTTTATCAGGATACACTTGTCACATCTGGTGAATGACACTTTGGGTACTGAGTGATAAGAAACAGTGATCGCTGCAGCTCATGGTGGTACCAAGTATGAGGACAGGAAAGAGCAGAGCAGCAATGAGGGTGAGAGTGCTCTGAGGAGTCTGCGTATAGGTTTAGGTGCAGAAAGCAAGTTCAAAGTTGTATCTTAAGTCTACCTCCTCGTAACTTCAGGCCTCTAGCAATCTTCTCTGAGGTTTGTGAAACTTATTTTCTTTTTAAAATCGAGATTTAATATTAGTTTCAGTGAACAACATAGTTCAATATTTTATACATTGCAAAATAATCACCACAATAAGTCAACATCCATCACCATACATACATAAACAAATTTTTCTCTTGTGATGAGAAGTTTTAAGACTGACTCCCTTAGCAGTTTGCAAATATACAATCCAGTAGTATCAACTATAGTCACCATCTGTACATTACGTTCCCATGATTTAATTTTATAACTTGAAACTTGTACCTTTTGACACCCTTCACCCAGATCTCCTTCCCCCCACTCTCCAGCTGTTTTCTCTATCTATGAAGAACTCTTTCTTTTTCATTTGGTTTTAAAGTACTGGATTCTGTTTTTATAGCCGTCATATATATATATATATGTATGTGTGTGTGTGTGTGTGTGTACTACTTAAGAGCAGAAAGAGGCAAACACACAGATAATGGCTAAGCTGTTGGTAGAGCGTCAGCCAGTTCAGTGAGCTCAATCATTGGGTTGAGATGAGTCAGTGACGGATCTTTTCTTCCTCCAAACCTATGAAAACTCAAAATAGTACCATTTTACTAAGGGACACCTAGTACATTGAAAAACGTTACCTTTACTTAAGACAGAATTCAACGAAACTGTGTATGTCTGTTGTTCCCTATTTTTTAGCAGACAACACAACATCTGGGCATCCATCATTCAAAGACCTTTCTCCTCTGTGCTACCTTCCCATTTCCCAGACTTATTTCTCATAGTTCTGCTCATGTCCATTCATTTCTTCTTCACCTACTTTAAAAATTCCATTTCTTATACAATCTGCATATTAATTTTTTGTCATACTCATGTACATATGATTATTAGTGACTTCTATTTTGATGGGATTTAAGCAGGTACGCAGGAAAAAAAGGAAAATACACTATGTAGGCAAAATTCAGACATGACATGACTCATAGTCAGTGCTGTCTTTTATTCCTTGATGGTGTTTTGACTGGAGATTATTTTTCAAGAAGTTCAAAACATTCAGTCCCTCATAAGTAAAAAGATCCCCATATCCTAGAACTCTAGTTCCTCCCCCCCCAAAAAAAACCTGTATTTTTGTTCTTACTTCTTTGACATTTAACCAATTTTTTCCTCCATCCTCCTCAGCAATTCACAGCTTTAAGGATGAATCATAGCCATGAACCAAGATAACTAAAATTAGCCAAGTGAGATTGGGGCAACATTTTGTTTGAGGTTTTCAACTCCCATCTTCTCTCAGAAATGCTGGAGAGAAAGAACTCCCCCACTTTCTTACATTGTTTTTCTTTTTTCTTTTCCCTTTTCTGTTTTCCAAAGACATTTTGAGAGTTTATTTCCGAGGATGGTTTTATCAGCTACTTAATGTTAGTGAGTGTCTTTAGAAATATAAATTCTATGGTCAGTTGAACTTTCTAGAACCTGCCGTAGTTTGAAAACACTGAACATGACCTTTAGGTTGCAAAATGCCTACAGCTACTCTCTTTATTTCTCTCACTCCCCCTTCATTTCTTCCACAGGCAGTGACAACACTCTTCCCCTCACTACCGACCTTCCCTTCTTCATTAGTTACCAATGAACTTGAAATGGCACATCATCCAAGAACATTAGTATTTTAAAAATGAATTTCTGGGTGGTTAGTAGTAAATCTCAGGCAAAGAGGGGAGCGGTTAGGGGACTAGAGTCTGCAACTTAACTCTGATAGGCTCTAACTCTCTTACTTGGATTTGCTATAATGTGCTATTTATTTTGGAACCGATACTACTGCCTGGTACTATGATTGGTTGAAATCATGTCCAAATCCTACCTTGTTTTTAAAATTTAATATTGGAAGAACTTTTTAAAAATAACAGCAAATGAGCTTCCCTTTAAAAGACTCTACTTAAATTCAAATGTCTATTTATCTTAGGTAGATAACACTTTAAAATTTTTTCACTATTCTTTATCCCTAAACACTAAGTAAAAATTTCACCTGGAAGAAATAGTCTCAACCATCATAGGCATTGATACTCTTCTGAAAACAGAAAGAAGGCTTCTGTGCGTGTTTGACTCGAGAAGACAAGAGTTCCTAGCAATTCTGATAGAATGTTTAACAGAAGGCTATAGGAAGGTTTGTTTTCAAGCCTAAATGCCTTGAAGGCAAATAGCTTTTCATTATCAGAGTGGTTAATTCTGTTTCATTCTTCCCTGATCCTAAACCTTCTTTTAAAAAATAAATAAATTAGTGAAATGCTAACTAGCTGTGTGGCCTAGGGCAACTGGCCTAATAGCTCTGAGCCTCCCCAGTTAAATGAGAGACTTGGCCTCTTGGTATGAATGGTGCCATTAGATAATTGCTGTCACATGGGCTTCCCTGGTGGCACAGTGGTTTAAGCAATGCACTGTGAAGCAGGCTGGCCAGGGAGGGGACCCACATGGCTCAGCAGACCTCTCCTGCCTCGCCTGCTGCTCCCCTCAGAAGTGTTTCAGTCAGTCTGCCTGTTCTGCTCCCCACTCTGTCTCTGGTGAATCCTCTCACCTCCCCAGCTCTTGTATATAAAAGTAAATAAATCTCAAAAAAAAAAATTTCTAGATAGTTCCTGTCACAACTCTCCCCCACCCAGGCCCATGGCAGACAGCACTAGTAATCACAACATTGGTGGACATACCTCGCACTGAACACAACCTCGACGTCAGAACCTGTCTGAACAGTGTTATAGCTGCTGCCTGTCAGCAACCAACGATGCTACAGCATCTACATGGTCTGAAAGACCTTTCCGTACTAAAGTGCATAACTGGTAGAATGAGATCAGAAGGACTGGCCGTTCACACTTACAGACCAAAGGAAGTCATATTGGTAAATAATGTAATTTGAGAAGAGGTAGATGGTAAAGCCTTTCAACTTTAATTCTAGAAATTTAAAGTGAGTCAATTCTATGTCAGGAACCCAAAATTATAGCCTCTTGCTAGAGTCTGTCTCTCTGTCTGTCTCTCTCTCTCCTCTTTTATTTTTGGTTAGTTTTTACATAAGTTTCTTTATCCACTTCTTCTCTGTAGACACTCTGTGTCCTCTGCCAGTTCCTCACATTCCACGTGGCCTCGTACCCACCTACAGTTCCTCATGTTCCTTCTCTTCCTAGAAAAAGTAGGGAGCTGGGAGATGAAGTTGGGAATAGCATGATTAGTTTTCCTGAAGATGTGAGCCATATCTAAGAAAGTAGCAATATATATGATCCCATCTTTGTCTTATGTGGTATAAAACGTCTGTTTTCCTTTGTTATCTGCTTTTCCCCAGCACTTTGCCATTCCTCTCCCACCCGTGCCTCAGAGTAATGATGACATATAACACCAGGTGTTCTTCACAGTGGTATAGGGAGCAGAATAACAAAACCCAGCATCCTCAGTGATTCAAAATGACACCCTCCTTCTCCTCTTTCCCTGACCAGAATACACTTTTCTAGTATCCTCTATTCTCCCAATGCCTTAAAACATAGGTCCCTTTTTGGGGTATGAATATGCTCCTCCAAATGACACAGGTGCAGATGAGTATTGCCATCTGTGCCGTATCTTGGTCTCTTGCTATACAATCACTTTTCAGAAGAACCCACTTTGAAAGAAAACTTAGCTCAGACTGTCCCAACAATGTTCATGGCCACAAAGAGCATCAAGCAGCTGTGTGTCCTTGATGAAAGTGAAAGAAGGAAAGGAAATTTAGAGAAATTTTAGAGAGAAGGAACAGAATGTCAAAATACAGGTGAGAAGAGCCTCTCTGGTGGTTCAAGGGGTTAAGTCTCAGCCCTATCGACCCTACAGCATTGGAGTGAGCTCCATTCCCACCAAGGAGGGGACCCACATGGCGCAGCAGACCTCTCCTGCCTCCCCCACTGCTCCCCTCAGCAGTGTATTTCAGTCTAGCTGCCTGTTCTGCTCCCCACCCTGTCTCTGGTGAGTCATCTCACACACACACCCCACCTATGGCCTGCACCTTGGCTTTTGTATGTATAAGTAAATAAAATAAATCTTAAAAAAAAAACAGACACAGGTGAGAGGTGTAGGTTTTAAGGAGATTCTAAGTACCTGACTGTGTGCTAAGGCCTTTATATCCCTTCCCCCACCCACTTGATCATCACAACATTAGTTGTGAATTAGATTTTCCCCACTTTACAAATGAAGAATCTGTATCCCAGAAAGATTAAGTAACTTGTCCAAGATTATAGGTCAGCTAAGTGACAGAGCTAAGATTTGAAATCACATTTTGACAGCAGAAAGGATTAAAAATAAATTAATGGATGAAGTCCAATGAATGGACTTACCAAGACTGCAGAGATGTAAAAGAAGGTCAAAAATGGAAGACTAAAGGAAAATCAAATGGGAATGGACAACAGAGAAGCAGTACCCAGGAAAAAGACATTCAAAGCCAATTTGGAGAACTAAGAGTAAACACGAGAGGCAACATCAGAGGCTGTGTGAAGTAGGTTCTGTCGCAGAAGTATAGGTAGGCAGGCAGGCATTTTGAGAGTTGAAATAGGAAGGACCTTAAGAATATATTGCCCCACACTTGGCCTGGGATGAAAGCAGGAAGGAAGGAAGGACACATATGGCCAAAGGATTAGAGCTTAAAGGGCTTGGCTGATGGAGGCCACAAGTAGCTTTTGAACCTGCGTCTAACTCTGTGGCATGAATGGGATCCTGTCCCTGGATCTGTTCTGTGACCGAAGAGTGTAGAACCCAAACCTTCTTTTGAGCCAGCTCTGTGTGACCATGTAACCAGGCCTGAAGGCAGTGGAGAGATGCGAGTTGGGAAGACCTCAGATCGCAGTTCTGGAAGTGAAGATTGCCCATTCCTGTTAGGCAGTGCTGATAGAAAATGCTACTCACTACGGTCTGTCAGGAAGTCTTGTTTACAAAGAGCCTCAAAATTTCTTCCCTTTGTCTGTCTGCTCGGGGTAATAGCTTCAACTTCATCTGTGTTCCCTGTTAACGTGCAAAAAAAACAAGGTTAAAGAGAAGCTCCTCAGTAAAATAAGAATTTGTATTCATGTAATCGCTTCTTTTTCCATGTAACATTTATTCAGTACCTTTAATGCTGAAGTATTCTTTGTCATTTGTACCTCAGTTTCAACAGATTTGTTGAACGCTTAACTAAAATCAGGTTTTCTAGGATCAGGTGGAAACACACACATATATACATACACACACATATATATAAAATAAAATGAACATATGTAATAAATAACATCAAATGTTTACATATGAGGATTATATTTGTGTGCAATAAAAATATTTTTTAATATAAAAATATTTTAGAGCATATAGAGCACACAGTTTTAAGAGTAATATAAGGATTTTTGAGTGCATATAGAGTATACCATTTTTTGAGATTTTTAGAGATATAGCATATATCAAGTCTAAAAGTGACAAAAGCAAACACTTTAGAGAGGAAAGAAACTTAAAAGTCAGAAGCCGGAGACCCTAAAGTTAATCATTTTGTTCAGGTTGTTTTTCCTAGTCAAAAAAAAAAAAAAAATCCCTCTACCTAACATGGAGAGGGCTTTTGTCCATTTTTATTAAAGGTTCTGTTTTGTCAGCTTAGCCCAGCTTGTTGGTTTGGCTGTCATGTTATATCATTAAAGGAATCATCCTCATGTACCTCAGCACACTGCGCAGGAATGAGACAAGCTGCACCATGGAAGCCCAGGTGGACTAATTAAGAGCTGCCCTTAATCCTTTCAGCAGACAGGATGTAAGTCCTAATAAACGGACCTTTGCGGAGAATGCATACAGAGTAGCAAAGCATCAACTTGAGTGTGTATAAAACAGGAGGAAATGAGGTCAAAACTGCAACCCAAAACTGGCAGGTGAGCTGCAAGGAGATCAATCTAACTGCAAAGTTATTCATTATTGAATAAATTGATCTGGAAATACTGAGAATTTTTATTGAAGAATATTCCTAGCATCTTTTAAATGCTGTACATTTCTCTGAGAGCTTTGATAATTCGGCTTGGAGATTTGGATAGATAGGGCAAAATACCTGTATGAGATATTTTTTCAGCTTGTGGAGTCTAAGATTTTAGCATTAGACTTAGACCAGCGCCATATTATTATGCACACTGATCTTGTGTTTTTAAGCTAAGCATTCAGGAAGGTGAGATTTCAAGGCACCCAAATAATTTACCACTCCCTAATGTGCATCACTTCTCTCTCTTACTCTTCCATTTCTGTCAACCAAATTACCATTTTCCTAAATTTAATCCTGCAACACTACAGCTTACCTCGAGTTTTAGGGCTTCATTCTTCTGACTTTAATGATTGCAATCAACCAATCTGTCTTTTTGTTGACGGTCTCTCTCTGTAGCGTCTCCTAAAGACTTTCTAGTAGAAAATTACCTCTGAATCCAGCTTGGTCTATGCACATAGTCCTCAACATTCCATGTTTCATGGTGAAACTCCATTCTACTTTGAAAAAAGAAGCTTTCCTACTGTCCCCTTCCCAAGTATTTTATTGTTGCATCAGCCACATCACATTGATAAATAAGGGGGGGACGGTGGAGAAGGGGAGAATCATGGAGCAGGCTATACAATGCAGGATGCTGCTGAAGTGCAATGTACTGGCCTTGTTGTTGATAGAATAATCATATAGTATCAGTTGTGTGGGGTAGGAGGTCAAAAAGAAAAGGGAGGGTTGAAACTGCCATCTGTCTGTCAGGGCTTGTGAGTCTGCCTTCTGGCCACTTCTCATCTGCTAGATGCCTCAGTATTGTAATTGAGTCCAAGCCCTAGATCCCCAGCCATGGTTTCAATCTTATCAACAAGGTATTCCACTGATCAGCTTCTGAGGTCTTTCGTCACACATCAGTCAACAGCCCCCCAGATGTTCCTGGCATACCTCGTGATGCATACCCTTCCCAGGTGATCAAGCTTTCTGCTCTTGATTGATGTGAAAGACACCTTGCAGGGTTGGGCTCCTGTAACTGATTGACCAGGCAGTTCTGACCTTGTACAGGAATACAGAACTGTAGGGAACAAAAACGATGGCCAACCAGGCCACTCAGGATTAGCAGGCCACATTTTATGTTTCAGTTGAACAGAGCTACTAATTATTCTTAAAATCTGTTTTGCTGGGTTTAGTTTTGTGCTAGTGAGGAAAGACTAGATTATGCTAGGAATAAAATAAAGAACAACAAGGTTTAAAATGACAACATTTTTTCTTACTTATACTTCATGCCCATCTTGGGGCAACATAGCCCATCAGGGACCATGTGGTGGACACTCCTTGTCAACAATGGCCTCCAGAGTCACTAAGGCAGGGCAAAAGCACAGGGACTTAATTTCCACTCAGGAGTGCGACAGGTCACCTCCATTTCCATTTCATGGGCAAAAGCCAGTGGTGTGAAAGCATCTATCTTCAAAGAGGCAAGGAAGACAATCTTATCATATGTCCAGGACTTAGACACACAAATCAGTGTTTGGCAAGCAACACAAATGACCACCAGCATCTGTCTTCCGAGACGCCAACTCTTGGACTCACGGTGTCTTTCATGCAGGCAAATACATTCATGCGCACCAATAATATGAAAGGGAGAAAACCCAAAATCCATGCCCTGGCCCTATTCTAGTCTTATACACTTCACAGTTTATGGTCTGTGGGTGCCTTGTGCTTGCCTGTATAGCAGGGTTTAACACACTATAATACCTGTATGTGGTCCAGATGTGGCTCCTCTGCAGCCGGAGACCTGCAGATTCAAAAAGACCACATTGTGCTTCCCACAATGGTGAAACAAGAACAAAACATCCACAGTAAACACATCCAGTCAAAAACCAGGTGGGCGATAACAAGAGTCATTGGTTCACGGCGGTTCCGCAGTCCCACTGGGTGAGCTGTTCAGGCTCTCCGCTCAGGGAGAGGGCATGTGTCTTGATGACACTGCAGTTCTGCATCCTGGAAGCCACTCTGTTCACCATCCGTCTCTCCTAACTCGCTGCTCTGGGATAGTCCTCCATTCTTTCATCCTACTTGATCACATCCGAAGTACACATGAGGGCATGTATGCTCCAGGAGCCCTAGCCACATGCTAGTGTCATCACCGTGTCTTCTCAGGCATGTGGTTCTTTTCAGCAGCTGCTCTGTCTCTAGCTACTCAGCATCTTACCTATTGATTCCCACGAGTTCAGTGTGACACTCATCTCACTCATGATACAACGCTCATTTTTGTTCTGTGTTTGCTCCCCCTACACCTCTCTGTAGCTGAGATATTTTCAGCTTAAGAACTTACTAGCTGTTTTCCTCTGAATCATTTTGTCTGATGAGAAGGATTTACTCAAATGTATCTTCATTTTAAATCACCAAACGGGGGGCCTCCCTGGTGACACAAGGGGTTAAGTCTCACAGTGCAGTTGTCCACAGCCACTGCAGCATGAGTTCGATCCCCGGCCAGGAAGCTAACCCACATGGCGCAGCAGACCTCTCCTGCCTCACCCACTGCTCCCCTCAGCAGTGTATTTCAGTCAGTCCACCTGTTCTGTTCCCCACTCGGTCTCGGGTGAATCCTCTCACACCACCCCCCAACACCTCTGGTCTATACCCAGTGTGTGGATGTATAAATAAAATAAATCTTTAAAAATAAATAAGTCATCTGACTGAGCTGAATGATGGATGGGAAGACCATATCCTAGATCTGAACTTTGTACCACTTTGTCTTCATCATGTCTTCCTCACTCAAAGGCCATCTCAGGTTACCTTTTACAAATTGGGTTGAAGTCACTTGCTTCTTCCAATCCTACATGTCCCCAAATGCCTAGCCTCTCCTCGTTCCCTTTCTCTGCTATTTGCAACATAACCAATCCTTTTTTGAGTTATTTCAAATTGCATAACACATGGTTGAAGATTTCCAGCAGCCACCAACACATGCTACTAACATTGTGTTTTGCAGCTACTTCCCCTGGAGTTACGAGTTCATTTGTGACATCATTCACATTGCTGTAGAAAACAGTTTACTAAATGATTCACCACTGCATAATATAGGTCGCTATTTTTCTAGCCTCTGATAATAATCACCTTGCTTACTACCAAATCCTAATATCATAGCCACATATTCTAGGATGTTTTGTTGTTGTTACATGCATACCCCATTTCTGATGCCAATTTATGTGTTATTTATGATAGGCTAGGTTATGCTCAGCTAATAACCCCCAATTCCTAAAAGCTTATTTCTTGCTCACAGTATGTATCCATCATGACCTGACAGGAGGCTCTGCTCAGTGTAATCACTTACACACTCAGAAGAACAGACGGAATATATCAACAGGTGCTTCCAAGTTCTTGAATCAGAGAAAAAGAATGTGATAAACAGGACACTACTTTCTATGAATGTTACCTATCACTTTCACTTACATCTGCTACAGCCACACTAATTTCAAAGATGCAGAAAAGTACAGTACTACCAGGTGTGCAGAAAATGTGTATATTCAGTGAACAGCAGTAATGATACCTCAAGTGCTTTTTTTTTTGCAATTTTCCCTATTCCAGAATTTTTTTTGCAAAATTGCTATTCTAGAATGTCACGTATTCATTTATTTATTCAACAAAAAATTAAATAGCATGTTACTCAAAAGTATAGGTTCTGAGACAGATTCCTGAGTTTAAAATCATAGCTCTGTCACTTCCAAAAATGATGAAGGAAAATCATTTAGCCGTTCTGTGCCTGAATTCCTCATTACTTTTGCAGAGACACTACTAAGTCTAACTCAAAGTTTATTGTGAAGATTCAATAATTTAATTTGTAAACACAACACTACCCAGCACATGGTACTCCATCCTGGTTAACTATTTTTATTACTTTTGACCACCTATTAGTATTACTTTTGACCACCCACTATTATTTTGAGGTGTAGTAGTAATCAGGATTCCTGGTGTGACAGAACTAATCTAATGGGGAAGAAGAGTAGAAGAAAGTCTCCATTCTTTTAAATCTTCCTTTGAAATCTAAACTCTCCAAATGGCTGTTATTTCATCCTCAGAACTTCCAAAGCACTATATTGAAACATGTCTGAAGACATTTATAGCCTTCTTACACGCTTTTCTATTTTCTCTGTCCCCCTGTAATAATATTAGTGAGACACATGGTACAAGGCCAGCCCCAAGGAGGTGTTGAAGGAATGCTAACTCACCCTTACACAATCACAACAAGCTTAGGTGCGTAGAACGGCAGTTTCCCAGCGTACCTAAGGCCTCATTGTTGAGTAGAATTGTCATCCACATCTACCCGCCATTTTCTGGCTGTGTCTGGGCTCACTCAGACTCTTCACCCTCCCTCTGTGTTCTGTGAAAAACTCCCTGTTCCTTCACAACCCTGCTTAGCATTGCCAGCCCACCTGGAGGCTTGGAGTTCAATCTGGCAGGTATACATTAGTGTGTTAAAAATATGTGTGCAGCCATCCCTAGTATTGTCATCCACTCTGAACATTAGCATATTTCCTCTGCTCATCTGGGGAATCCCTGTTTTTTTTTTTTTTTTTTTACTCTGAGGGGAGGAGGGGAGTGGCTATACCAAACCAGCAGCAACTAGTTCTAGAGTTAGAGGAAGGTGCTCCCTAACAGTACATTAAGTACTTAACTAACACTCTTTCCAGCTTATTTGTGAGTCCAAATAAACCAATGAGTAGGAAATATATATTTGACCAACTAGTAATATTTTAATTTTCTTCCAAGACTATTTTTCTAGGTAAATAATGATAAGTAACAATTTATCAAATGTTTTCAGTACACCTCATCTCATCTTCTCGGTCGTCTTGCAGGAATTTTGAATTGATTTTAATCTGCACTTTAGAGATCAGCCAAGGGTTTTGCATGGTTATGAGCATCGTGAGGTAGATCCCAGATTCAGTCCTGAGTCTTAGGGTGTAGCCCTCTCCTTCCCACTTCAACTTTCCTCTTTCCACTGCCCTGTGGAACTCTAGGGACTTTTCCTCCAATGAGACTGTCTTCACCAGCTCGACATTCTTCCTGACTGGAACCTGCTTTCATGTCTTTGAACCCTTTCTCCAGAAAGTGTAGTACCGAAAGCTCTGGGCATAGATCCAGGTTAGCAACTGCATATGAAATTGCCACCACCTCGTAGCACCATGTCTGAGCGACACTTCAAGAGAAATGGACAGTTTGCTGTGCATGTGAGCACCTGAGACGATCGGGTTGATCCTAGAGCTGGGGAAGCCAGGAGTGATCGGAGAGCCTGGGTCACTTTCTGAGAGGGTTTGCCTTATTCTTTTCCACTCAATGAAGAAAGGTTGTTTCAGGGTGTTAGAGTGCAAAAAGCTAGAGATTATATAACCTGACACATTCATCAAGCCTGAGACTGCTGTTCCTCATTAGAAGGGACCACTCAGCCATGATGGCTGGGTCCCATCATGTGCAATTTTCCCCAACTCCATATTTTTTTTGTTGCCCTGGTTACTTGGTATTGGCCATGTTACAACTATGTATAGCATGGAAATCAACAAACCCTACATAGCATGGAGTTCTTCTGCCCGAGACTCCATTTTTAAACATATACCTGTATGCCAGTGTACCTCATCATCTTCATGTAGCATTTTCAGAGATAAAAATGAAAGAAAAAATCTTAAACGCAAAACTGAAAAGAACCATAAAGATGATTCCAACCCAGTTATATTACAAATGAGCAGTTAGCTACTTAAACTAGTTGATGAATTTTGGAATCTATATCTTCTCATTCTTAATCAATAATTCTTTTCAGAGGTGTCAAAGTTTTCAAGTTACTAATTTCCCTGAGGGGGAAGAGAGAAATATAAGGCTTTATCTCTACTGTACATGTATGATTAAGTGAAATCAAGAGTGAGAAAAATATAATTTTGCATAACTACTTGTATATAATTTGTGTATGTTTCAAAATCACATCATATATGTCTTCAGACAAAAAGTGTTACAATTATTCAGAAAATAGAAACATTATGGAGTAGAAATGGCAAAGGATGGTTTCATGAGAGAGGATTTGACCTGGAATTTGAATAATTACTCAAGAGGCAACAGACTGGGGAAGCAACATGTGTCTGAATATAAAACAACCAAGTTGACTGATGCATAAAAAGTATTTTAAAGTGGAAAGCTATCTCAGACAGATAGTGAAAATTTTTATAAGCAAAATTTTTGAATATCCAGAACACTAGTTTTGTTTTAATTCAGTTAGTAATAAAGCATGGTTGCAAACAAAGAAAGGGGATGCAGTGATGTAATATTCTAGAAAAAATGGCCTGCAGGGTGTGAAGTGGAAAAATCAACTATAGGAGAACTTTTCTCCCACTTAAATGAAAGTAAATTCTATATTGTTTGCCTGCGCATCTGTATCTGGAAGGCTGTTTTCTTACTCCTCAGTAGTCATTCTCTCCTTGGGAAGGGTTTATGAGCAATTTTTCTTTTTCTTTCTTGTGTTCATCTCTGTTTTTTCTTTTCATTTATTTTTTTATGTTTTGTTTCATAAGTGTATCTAATTTTAGTTAAAATAAAATTATCTTAAAGAATAGTAGTAGCTAACACCTAGAAGCACTCCCTATATGCCAGTCAATAAGGAAACTTTAATTCTAATAAACCAGGAATATTATTACCCTGAATTATATAATGAAGACCCTGGGACACAGTTGGTTAAATGCCTTGCAGAAGACCGCAGTGGGAGAGGTGCCCTAACTTGGAATCCAGGGCCCATTCCATTACCCTCTATATTGTACTATCTCTGGATATGAGAGACAAACTAGAGGCAAAGAGAGTTTGTTTATTGTTTGCAGGGTTTTTTGTGGTTGTTTTGTTTTTGTTAATATTTTCCAGCTTATTAATTATTTGTAGTTTACTTGCAAACACTGAGCCACCTCATGACTCTCAGATTCAGAGAGTTTGAAATCAAGTCAGTAAGCCCAGAGAAAGTCGCACTGGTCCAAGCATGAAATGCCAGTGGTGTAAAGTGGGGTGATATCCAAAAAGGCTGGTATGAAAAGTTTCACCAATAAAGATACCAGAATCAAAGGCAATCAAAGGTCATATCCCTTAAGTCCAATGGGAAGATCGCCTTTTTTATTATTGTGAAGATAATAATCATTTCAACAACACATTCAAAGTATATAGTAATATTTAAAAGTCACACAATGAAATACTATTCAGTAATTTAAAAAGATGAATTAGTGTCATTTGTAGAAACATGGATGGAACTAGAAGGGATTATGCTCAGTGAAAGAGGTCAGAAGCACTTGGTGGGGAGGGAAGAGGGGAAGGGTGGAGGGCAGATGGGAGCACGGGGGACTGAGGTGATGGTGCACTGGTGATATGGTGATGGTGAATACATGGGGATTACAATTGATGTCAAATATATGTAAATTTTTAAAAATTTATATTAAATTTTTTTAAATACATTAAAAAAATAATAAATAAAAAAAGAAAGAGGTCAGAAGGCAAAAGAAAAATACCGGATGGTTTCACTTTTAGGGGGAATATAAAGGAACCAAAAAAGGGCTCAAGGAAAAGAACAATAGTAATAATAATAAAAAAAATCACAACACAACAAGAACAAGAAGACAAAGACAAATCAGAAGCACTTTGTTGGGCAGGTGGGAAAGGGACTGGGATGAGGGCAGAAAGAGCACAAGGAACTGAGGTGATGGTGCACTGGCGAAATGGTGGTGGGAATTCCATGGGGACTACAATTGATGCCAAATATATATGAATAAAGAAAAAAAATATGTAAAAGTCTTCCTCCCCTCTCCAACACCTGTTAATACCTCCTTAGAGGTATGAACTTAACCATTTCTTGTATTTACTATCGGAAGTAGATATAAGAATGCATATATTATATATGCATATACATGCAAATGTATCCTTTCTTTATACATACTACTTTTCAATTAAATTAAATTTTTTTAAAAAAAATTGCAAAGCACAGGGTCTCCCTGGTGACACAAGGGGTTAAGTCTCAGCACTATGATGCTATCATAATAGAGCTACGCCCACATGGCACAGCAGACTTCTCCCTCACCTGCTGCTCCCCTCAGCAGTGTATTTCAGTAGATCAGCCTGTTCTGCTCCCCACTAGGGGTGAATCCTCTTACCCCTACCCCCACACTCTGGCCCACACCCCAGTTCTTATATGCATACATAAATAAATCTTTTTAAAAAACTGCAAAGCACAATTAATATATATAATAATTTGTGTAACCACTTTCCTCTTTGGGGGATATATTTATGCAAGGCTAGAAATAGGAAAGAGGCCTATGCATAAGAAAAAGATATTTACCACATATATAAATTGGTCATTGAATTATAAATTTTGGGTTATAGTGTCACATGAGCTAAAATGTTAAAGCAATTTTTATGAAAATGAAGACTTAAGCCCTTGATCATTTGAAAAGACTAAACTTCAAAACATGCTATTGATGAAATATATTCTCAATGTCCAAAGTCAGAAAGTATAAAAAAATCTGCTATCTCAATTCTTTAAGCAGAACTGGATGTTGTAAGATGTGAGGTAAATATGTACATAATCTACCAGTTGAAAAATATTTCAAAAGTCATTGTGAAAATAGAAGGATTTTTTGTTGTTGTTGTGTGTTTTCTAGCACATGGTGATGTAAGAATAGCTAGATATTTCCAGTTTAATTATTTTGTGATTTACTAAATTTTTTTGAGATAGGTAAGATCTTCCTCCCTATTCTTCCTTCCCTGTCTTTTAAAAAGAAACTAAAATCTTAGAGGAAATTCCTGGTACTATTAGAGGAAAGAAGTGACTGTTAGGGGTGAAAATATCAGCTTGTTTTGTTTTGCTTTCTGAAAATAAGGTAAATCCATTCAAACTCTGTGCTACTCAACTCCCCTGGACCTTCCCTGAGTTTATTTAAGTCGTTGCTAGTAGCAACCACCCACACTGCATGTCACAGAACTGCATTTTGGGGGAAACAGCTTGGTGAACTTCTGGTTTCCTGATCAATTTCTGTGCCTGGGAGGTAACTACATTAAATCTAAATGAATGTTAAAAATATTAATTAATATTTTGCCCTTTTGTTCTAAAAATACTTGCTACTTTTTTAGTTTTTATTATTTTTTAATATATCCAGAGTTTGGTTTTTCTTCTAAAGATTTATTTATTTATGCATACAAAAACTGGGGTACAGGTCAGAGGAGCAGGAGGTGGGAGGGAAGAGAGGATTCACCAGAGACAGAGTGGGGAGCAGAACAGGCAGATGGGCTGAAACACACTGCTGAGGGCAGCAAGCAGGCGAGACAGAAGAGGTTTGTTGCACCATGTGGGTCAGCTCCCTGTATGGGGATTGAACTCATGCTGCAGTGGCTGCGGATAGCGTCATAATGTTGCGACAACCCGTTGCACCACCAGGGAGGCTCCATCTACTACTTTTTAAATAACATGATAAAATACTAAAAATATTGTCATTTGAATTTGCTGGGTGCCGTCGAGATGGAATAATTTCAGAAACCAGAGAAATTCCTTGAACAAACCCCAGCAGAAGGGGCAGCACACCTGATCATGGCCTCCATCTCTGTCCTTCTCTTGCCATTGCCATGCCCACTCAGCAGTGGTAGATACATTGAATCGGGATTTGGGGAGCAGGCCCAGAGTCCCAGGACCCAAGGCAGTCTCTTTCTCTGTTACTGTCTTCAGCGAGGAAAGAATTCAACATCTAGACCAAAGACATAGAAAACCAAGAGATTTATTGATACATAGGAAGGACAGGAAAACTCCCCAAGTGGAGAGTGGATAGTCACTGAGGGGCTGAAAAGCAGTTTATATGGACATAGTAGGCAAGAGAAGGGGTTTGGTCATTGGCTGTCTCCTCATTAAGTCTCTTGAAATTGGCTGGGTCCACCGTGTTTCTTAGGCTACCAAGGTCCACTGAATTTGCCCACTTTACCTGGCCTACCTTTCTTTTTTTTTATTATATAATGTTGATTTTTTATTTTATTAGATTTATTTAATTGTATTTGACATCGTTTGTAGTTCCCAGGGAGTTCCCACCACCATTTCACCCGTGCGCCATCACCTCAGTCCCTTGTGCTCTTTATGCCCTCCTCCCAGTCTTTGCCCTCCCCTCCCTCCGCCCCCCCCATGATCCCTTTGGTTTATCTTTGACCTTTTGATCTTGTTGAGTTTTTTTTTTTGTTTTTGTAATTGCCCAATTCCTTGAGCTTTCTCTGGTTTTTGTTTTCTTCTTTTTTTATTTTTTGTTGTGGTTGTTGCACATTCCTCCTAAAAGTGAAGCCATCTGATATTTTTCTCTTGACTTTTGACTTGTTTCACTGAGTATAAGTCCTTACTAGCTCCATCCATGTTTCTATAAATGTCTCTAGTTTGTCATTTTTGATTGCTGAATAGTATTCCATTGTGTATATGTACCACATCTTCTTGATCCAGTCCTCTACTTTTGGGCTTTTGGGTTGTTTCTAGGTCTTACCAATTATAAATAGTGCTGCAATAAACATGAGGGTACAGGTGCTTTTTTGGATCGGTGTTTTTGTGTCCTTTGGGTAGATCCCTAGGAGCGGGATCACCAGATCATATGGTAGTTCCATTTCTAGTAGACTGAGGAATCCCCATACGGCCTTCCATAGTGGTTGGGTTAATTTGCATTCCCACCAGCAGTGTAGTAGAGTTCCTTTTTCTCCACATCCTCACCAGCATTTATTGTTGTTGGTTTTTTTGATGTGTGCCATTCTTACCGGTGTGAGGTGGTACCTCACTGTGGTTTTAATTTGCATTTCCCTCATTTTGAGAGATGTTGAGCATTTTCTCATGTGCCTATTGGCCATGTGTATGTCTTCTTTGGAGAAGTGTCCTTTAAGTTCTTCTACCTATTTTTTTATTGGGTCATTTGCTTTGATTTTCTTGTGTCTTAAGAGTTCTTTGTATATCTTTGTGATCAGTCCCTTGTCAGTTGTATAGGGTACAAAGGTTTTTTTTCCCAATCAGTGGGGAGTCTTTTCGTTTTGGTTAATGTTTCTTTTGCTGTACAGAAGCTTTTTAACTTGATATAGTCCCATCTGTTTATCTTC
>JAGFMF010011493.1:1545194-1571533 GCA_019455555.1 Galemys pyrenaicus | reverse complement strand
AATATGAAAGAACAACAACAACAATAAAGAATAAGCTCAAGGAATCGGGCAATTATAACCAAAAGTAAACAACAACAACAACAAAAACTTAATAAGACCGAAAAGCCGGGATAAACCAAAGGGACCATGGAGGAGGGAGGGGAAGGGGGGAGGGCAAAGACGGGGAAGAGGCCAGAGGGTGCACAAGGGACTGAGGTGATGGTGCACAGGTGAAATGGTGGAGGGTACTCCCTGGGAACTACAAATGATGTCAAATATAACTAATAATAATAAAAAAGAAAGAAAAAAAAAGTCAGCAATGAAATGCCACCTCTATTTTCCCTACAGATCAATAAATAGACCTCATCGTAAAAAAAAAAAAAAAAAAAAGAATTAGTGTGTTTTGTGTTTTGTTGGGTTTTTTTTGTGTTTTCCAGGTAAATACAAGAACAATTAGCTCATATGGAATTTCTATTTTTGTTTTTTTGTGGAATCTTCTTACTGTTTTCCTAGTAGCTGCTCCAATTTACATTCCTATCGACAGTGTACATGGGTTTCCTTTTCTCCACATCCTCTCAACACTTGTTTCTTTTCTTTTGGATAATAGCCATTCTTACAGGTGTGAGGTGGTAGCTCATGTTGTTTTCATTTGCATTTCCCTAATAATAAGAGATGATGAGCATCTTTTCATGAGCCTATTAGCCATCTGTATGTTTTCTTTAGAGAAGTGTCTATTTAGATATTTTACCCATTTTAAATTGGGTATCTGTTTTCTTGCTGTTGAGTTTTATGATTTCTTTCTTCCTTTAGGATATTAACCCTTGTGTGATGTATTATGTGCAAATATGTTTTCGCGTTCAGCAGAATATATTTTCCTTTTATGCAGTCTTCTTTCACTGCACCTAAGTTTTTAGTTTGTTATAGTTCCATTTGTTTGTTTTAATTCTGTTTCTCTTGTCAGAATCAAGTCCCCAAACATCTCTAATGAGAGTATCACTTATGTTTCTTCTATATGTTTTACGGTTTCAGATCTTACATTCAAAGCTTTAGTCCATTTTGAATCATTTTTTGGGTATCATATGAGATAGTGGTCTAGTTTCATTCTAGAGCACATGCATTAAACTGCATGTAGTTATGCAGTTTTAGGAAAATTAATTTCAATTCACAAGAAGTATTATCTATATACTTATCATGTTATATTGCTATCTAATGATTATCATTTAACAACCAGTCTTTGTTATTGTCTGAATAAGGTTGATCTCTGCCTCTGTCCCTCCTTTACACACACACACACACACACACAAATATGCACATACAATATCGCCTTGCTTCAATAAACAGTGTCATGCATCACAGACTAAATTTTGACAATTCTGAACTCAAGCCAGCTTTAGGAATCCATAACCCATTGTTTTTATGAGCCACAATGTGTTTTTACTTAAAAAACTTACATGAAACAATGAGGAAAAATGTTTTTGTTTTTGTTGTGTTTGTTTTCAGTTTTCTTATCTACACTGATTTCTGCTGAGTGTTGCTATGCTTTCTTGGGCATTTTGACTAGTAATTAACATCATGCCTTGCAACTTTTCTAGACGATAAGATGCTTGTCAAGTTTATTATTACAATACCTTCTCTCCTTTTCTGAGGGATATCATTTTTCATATCCTGATGAGCTGTCACATATTCCCCACCTGTTCTCCAGAAACATCATCATAGTTGACAGGTCTTTATTGCCTCAGCCCAAAAGTCATGCCCATGGCATTCCGTTGAGGTGAACCTGCACTAATTGATTCTGTCATTTCTAAGAGGCAGAAACCACATCTTGCAGGAGCCTGGTTGGTTCTTTTGTTTTAATGAAGCAAAAGTAACCTCCATGTTTGTCTGTGCCTGTCTGCAAAGTGACAGTGATTTATCTCACACTCAGAAAAGTTCAGGAGCCTCCCTGAGTAGCACATAAATCTATCAGCCCCCTTGGGACAAGAGCTGAAGCGCTGCCAACTAGCTCACAATGAATCTTCCCCACTTCCCAATGCCAACATTCGTGTCCAGTCCCTAAAAGCCATGAGTCCTTACATAGCTCCAAATTCTGTCTTGGAAACATTATATTTTCACAAAACACCAGCAAGTACTCTGCTTGAAGTTAAATCTAGTGTCTGTTTTCTATTTTTCTGAATAGACTTGAAACAAAAATGAAAATATAAACTTCTCACAGTAAAGATTAAAGAAAACAGGTGCAGGAAGACTTTGAATCTGTCCTTAAGAACAAAGTGGTACCAGTCATTAGCATCTGCTTCTTTCAAGACTAAACAAAGATAAGAACGCTCATTCTAAAATCTTTTTGGAAACTTAGAATTTTAAATTTTCCTACTGATTCTGATATATAATCTAGGGATAAATAGACATTCCCCAAATTTAAAATCACCTATAATTAGTCAGTATGTGAAAACCATAAGAACATAACATTTGCCACATTTAGGCTAAAACAACATTCTTTAACTCTGAAATAATTTATATGCCAGACTTACTGCTTATAATACTTCCAAAAGACAGCATCAGACAATTAAAATTATCGCTAGCCCTCCTCCTTCTAGTGCCTAAATTCTGATATTTCCTTTTTATTGTTTTTTCTTTCAAACCTATTTTGATGTAAGGATATTTGTTACCTCTTTTCTAGTCTCATTAATTCTTTGTTTCTCATCACTTTTAAGATCACACATGTCCTAAGCCCACGGACATTTCTGAGTTCTCATCTTCTTGGACACACCTTTAATATTTTACATTTTTGACCACTAATCTTCCTGAAACTCTTAGGGTTGGCTTAAACGATAACCTCTCTGATCTCCTCCTAGATGACAAATTTTTTTTCTCTCAATGTCTTGTAGATACCACCTTCCTTCACCCCATTCCTGTCAGTGCTGGCATTCGTCTCTTCTCATCCTATGCTACAGATGATCTTACCTGCACTTGCACATTTGTCCATTATGTTTGGGTTTAACGCTTACATTTATCTCTTCAGCCCAGGCCTCCCTAAGTTCTGTATCTTCTAGAAGCTTTCAGCTACCTCGGAATGATTCACTGGCACCTCAGTGTGGAAAAAGAGTGGGGGGCCTCCCTGGTGGTGCAAGGGGTTAAGGTGCAGCACTGTGAAGCTATCTGCAAGCCACTGCAGCATGAGTTGGATCCCTGGCTGGGGAGGTGACCCACAGGGCACAGTAGACCTCCCCTGTCTTGCCTGCTGCTCCCCTCAGCAGTGTGTTTCAGTCAGTCTGCCTGTTTTGTTCCCTATTCTGTCTCTGGTGAATCCTCTCACCTCCCTCCCCTGCACCTCTGGCCTGTACCCAAGTTCTTGTATGCATATGAGAGAGAGAGAGACAAACAGAGAGAGGGGAGGAGGAGGAGCAAAGGACTACAAGGGAGAGAGGGAGGAAGGGAGGGAGGGAGGGAGGGAGGGAGAGTTCTTCACTCTCACAGGCCCATACCTGTCCCTCCCCTCTCTTTCCTCCTCAGTGAATGATATCACCATCCAAACCCTGTCTGAGTTGGACACTAAGGCTCTTCTTTGTCACCTCCTTTTCCCCAACCTCTATTTCGGTAGTCTATATTAAAGTCTGTTAACTACATCTCATAAATATTGTTCATAAAAGAGTTCAGATTGTTCATGAAAGTCCTTGTTACAGGATGTACCTCACTGTGTTGTGACTACTGGTCTTTGTTTTACTCCCTGCTACTGCAGTAGGAGCTAGGATTAGTTTTATAATAAGACCTTTCCTAGCCATCTGTGTCTCTTCACTATATGCTTCTGAAATAAAGTTTATAGGAAATGTTAAAGATAATTAAAATAGGAACATTAAATAATCAAAGTGGCTTTGTCCTTTTTTGACATATATTGTCACATTGAAGTAAGCATTATTATTAATATAATAAGCTTATATTAATAGGGTAGATTTCCTCATGATTTCACTGTGGTTACTATTGCAACTATAGTTGCAATAGTTGGCACATAATAGGTACTAGCTTCATTCTTATGGGCATGAACAACACAATAAGTGCGTAGTCTATAACATTGAAGATTTTTGAAAATGGAAAACTATAATGTCACCATAAAAAAGGAGTGGTTTTATTGCTGTCTTTCTGCATTTTTAGCAGAACACTGCTTTGTCCATAGACACACATATGTGTAGGTTCTTATAATAAAAGTTGGCATGTAATTTTTCCTTCTGCTTGTCTTCATCTAAGCATTGATTTATAATCATTTCTCCGTGGGCTTTATGGGCTTTATAACTATCCTATTTGAGGGCTACATTCTAGGGTAAAAGCAGGCTAGAATGACAGTGGCAAGATTGCCAAGCTAGCCCTGTAAGGATTTCATCTGATACACAAAGCTGAGAGCCAGAGGAGACTGCCAAGTGCACTGACTCTGAAAAACTACTTACTCGAATTTTCCCATTTACCAAATAAACCAAATCTAGTTGTTCATAACCCTCAGACAAAGGGTGTTAGTAGTAGAAATTATTTTTAGTTTCTTATATATTTGAAATGTGTTGGTAGATTAGGAATAACCCGTATTTCTTTGTCTCTTCCTTTGAAGGCAAAGCAGGTAAATGATAACCTCCCTTTCCAGACCAACAAGGGTTGAGATTAAGTGGGGAAGATCAAGCACACACATTTAACTTCTTGTGTTGTTTTGAAGTCATCTATTTTCATCTTTTGAAAGTTTCCTCCCTGCCATTTTCCCATGTTATCCTCTTGACCTGAAGTCATCAAATGTTAGCACTAATGGAACCTGAGATATTATCCCTAGTTCACCTCTCATATTTCAGGGGAAGAAGGAGATTTGGAAAAAGCTAAGCAACTTAAGGTGCACCCATTCTTAGCTATTCCAGATCCTACCAGACTGACCCATTTTGAAAAAATTTTGGAGCCAAAAAGAAGCCCAAACTTTGGATGACTTTCAATTAATTCTTCATAAGAACAGATACAGATACCAGAGGAAATGAAAAAAAAACCCTCCCAGAAGGTAGTGAATTTCCTTTGATCTTCACGACAATATCATATTCTTATGACTCATCTGTTAAATAATACTAACCACAGTGAAATCATGAAGAAATCTACCATATTAATATAAGCTCCTTATCCTCTTGTTTACTTCAATGTGGCAGTATATCTATGCCAAAAAAAGGACAAAGCCATTTTGATTATTTAATGTTCCTATTTTAATTATCATTAACATTTCCCCTAAACTTTATTTCAGAAGCATAAATTGTCTTGCAATGCTCATTACTTCTGCTTGTTGCATAAATAACCATTGCTAAATCTCACCCTTTTGGTCTCAAATTTCCCCAGTTGATAATGGCCATCTTAATTTGTGACAATACAAATGCAAAATGATACATTCTAAAAAACCTCTTTTAAGTTGTTTCCCCTATTGATGTTCATTCATTTGTCACTCTTCTTTTTTAAGAAAATAAAAATGTATCTATTTAAGGGATATAGCATGGTTTGCTATAGCTGTACATAGAGAAGTAATTATTACAGTCAACCTAATTAACATGTCATCTCCTTATAGAGTTAACATTTTTGTGTGTGATGAGAGCACCTGAAATTTATTCTCTTAGTCTTTTCCAGTATTCAGTACTGTATTATTAACAATAGCCATCATGCTACATACATTATATCTCTACACCCATTCATCCTAAGTAACTACAACTTTGCACCCATGAACCAGCATCTCCCTACTTTTCCCCTGTCCCCAGCCACTGGTAACCACCATTCCATTTTCTCCTTTAGATTCCACATGCAAGTAAAACCACTTAATATTTGCCTTTCTGTGCCTAATTTCCACTGTTCTTTATCTTGAATCACAGCCAGAGTTCATTATTAATATAAATTTTTTGTTAAATGTATGAGTCATCATCCACAAACTTATTGAGCATTGTATTATACAACACAGGCATCAGTTCAGAGCAGTTAACAATGAAAATTTTATCAATTTATTCACATTGTCTAATAATCAGCTTATTTTTTTAGGCATACTTGAAAACCTCAATCTTTGCTCAATTTGCTCATGTTCTCACCAGTGACACCAGATGATTGACCAACTGCTGAGACTTACTCATTGGAATCAAGGACTATTGAAGTCTTAGGCACAGTTAATCTAAGCCTTCACTTTTATTTCTCCAGTCTGAGGGTGCACATACCACTGACGGCCTTCTTCTCTGATGGCACCTCTCATCATCCAATAGTTAGTCACTGAAATCACATATACCATTTGGTAATGTCTACTCATTTATTCTCATCTGATACTTTAACAAAAAAAAATTTAAGTCTTCTAGAAAATAAGCAACATCCATGTTCTTGAACTCAACTTTCATGCAACATATCACATTTCAATATTGCAGATTCTCAGTCTTTCCATAAAATTTATTAGTCAAATATAAATATTGTTTTCTTTTTCTGGGGATCAGGATTGAGGTATGTTATTGATATTTCTCTGGGTTTGTTTCCATTATCTATACTTAATTTTCCTTCTCTAATACTATATATCCATAACAACCTACTTATCATCATAAAAGTGACATGGAAGCATTTGGCCCAAAATTATGTATTGGAACCATCTTAACCCCAACCTCTGTAAAAAATAGAATAGACCCAAAGAAGCCCATATCCTCATTCTATAACCTGTGACTATGTCACTTCATATTGCACAGGAGACAGTGCAAATATGGTTAAAGACCTTGAGATGGAAATACAGTCACAAAGGATCTTATAAAAGGAAGGCAGGAGAGTCAGAGTTAAAGAAAGAGATGACAAAAGATACAGAAGTCCTGGAGAGAAAGATTAAACAATGCTACGTTACTCACTCTGAAAGTAAAGGACGGTCCATAAGCCAAGAGTTACAGGTTGTCTCTAGACAGGGAAATAGGCAGAGGAACAAATTCTCCTCTAGACCACTCAGCAGCAGCTCAGCTCTGCCGATACCTTGATTGCAGCACGTAAGAACCATCTCAGGTGTCCCACCTTGAAAAGTGTAAAATAACAACTCTGTAGAGGCTGTTCAGATCATTTACATTTTTTTTTCAAGTCTCTCCTCCCTTTAATATCCACCTGAGTTTACAGACTGAGAAAATGACCACTTCTCATGTTTTTAAACGATCTGTGTAGCATTCGTGTATTTATCTTATGTCTATAGCTATCTTCTCAGTGGTATAATATCTGAATGAGAGGTTTTATTGGCTACAATACAATACAAGAGCTGGGGTACAAGCCAGAGGCGGGGGATGAGCAGATTCACCAGAGACAGAGTGGGGAACAGAACAGGCAGATTGACTGAAATACACTGCTAAGGGGAGCAGAGAGCAAGACAGGAGAGGTCCGCCACGCCCCTCCCTGGGCGGAGATTGAACTCATGCTGCAGTGACTGCAGATGCTTCACAGTGGAGGGTTCAGCTCTGTGCACCCCCAAGGAGAGGCCCAAGATCATTTACATTTAACGTAATGATTGGTGTGACTAAACACTGATCAAAATATGTTTGTCACTATGATTTTTCTCCTCTGTGTCCATTTTTTAGGGTCTTCCTTTGAATTATTGGAATACCACGTCTTTTCTGTTTTAACTTGTGAATTGGTTCTGTAACTCTTATCTGTCTATATAGGTATTTTAATGGATATTTCTAGATTACACAGTACTACCTAACTTTCCACATTCTACTTAGAGTTAATACTTCCCCACCAATATAATACCCTTTACTCTCTCCTCTTTTTATTACAATAGATATATTTATTAGTATTTCCTATACTAAAATTCCCATCGGGTGATGTCATGTATCATAATGACATCAATCTTTATGATGTCATAAATATTTTAAAGAACTTAGGTGAAAAAAAATCTCATTAGCCAGATAATTACCATTTGTTATTCTTCCTAAATCCCTCATGTTCCAGTTTTCCCTTTGAAATTATTACCCTTCCACCTGAAAACCCTCCTTTATCATTTTTTAACCTTAAAGCAGACCTACTGGAGTTAATTTCTAAATGTGTGGTTTTAAAACCATTACATTTTTTATCACTTTGTTACAGCAGCAATAAGAAACCAATAAAACCTCTCATTCAGATATTATGCCACTGAGAAGATAGCTGTAGACATAAGATAAATACATGAATGCTACACAGATCATTTAAAAACATGAGAAGTGGTCATTTTCTCAGTCTGTAAACTCAGGTGGATATTAAAGGGAGGGAGACTTGAGGAGCATCCATTTTATAAATCTGGAAAAGACCTTGAGGCAGGAGTGTGGTCCTCCCAATACAAGGCACCATCAGAGAGTCAAAAGGAGGGTGAGTGGCAGGGCGTGGCCAGGAACTGGGCAGTGATAAGAGATGAAGCCAAGGAAACTGACAGTGCCCAGTCCTATGTCATGTAGAGGCTGCTCTGAGAACTTCCAGTTGTAGAACAATTCTAGTGCTCATTTTTGTTTTCTTGATTTAATTTTAGCAAGATATTATTTCCATAGTGCCCCTTCCCCTCTCCGTGGCACAATGCACTGGATCCAGATTTGGCCCGAAGCATCACATTTCCCTTGCAGCAGCAGCTCCACGTGGGCACAGTACAGAGCAGCATGGAGGCGGCAGAGCCTGCAGGAAGGGGGCCCGTCATTAAGAAGCCTAATCACAGAACACACTGACACTGTGGGTGGGCTGCCATTGATTGCAAGAAAATATCTTCATAGTTTGGACACCTGAACAGATGAGTAAAAATAGAATCTCCAGTACTTAAAAAATAAATAAATAAATAAGACTCACACAATGCAGATCTCTACTGAAACTGTAACCACTTAAGAGGGGGAAAAAAAGAAAATGGAGCACAAATTTGATAGAATATAAAACAAGGATAACTAATCCATGGACCCTGTTGGTGGTCAGAGAACCAACACCTGAATGGAGGAAAGAAGGTTGGATGAGGAAGCAGCCCAGGTGAGGCAACTTGTTCTGGTGCCTGGAACTGTGGAAGGAGTCACTTCCAGGAATCCCAGAGATGCTCTATGGTTTAGAGATCTGATGTTCATCCCTAATCTCGCTGCTCCTTTTCCATACCCATGCATACAGACACACACACAAACACAGTTCATCTCTTTCGATGAGTCTTTGGAATGACTCCTGTTGTGAATAAAAGACCAATACTCAAAAATTTGAAACTAGATTTGTGTTGGGCAATCAACTCTGAATCCAGAAAGATAAGAGCCCACAGGGCAGGAGTCAAGTAGGAGAATGATCTTATCTCAGTGCTTAACCCCTCAACTGTATATGAGACACAAAGTTGCAACCTCTACCACCACCACCCTTTCTGGAAATAGCTTTAGAATCCACTGGGAGGAAAACACCTTATATTCACAAATAAGCAATGTCAAAAAGATACTACTTTTTTAATAACAGCTTGGTTGAGATAACATCCTACTATTCACCCATTTAACGTGGCAGTACAGTAGTTTTTGTCTATTCACAATTGTGCAGCTACTTAACACTACAATCAGTTTTACATTTTCATCCCCCCAAAATCCATGCCTATTAATAGTTACACTTCATTTCCTCCCCAACCCCCACAGCCCCCACAGAACCTTCAATCTACTGTCCATGTGGATTTGCCTACTTTGAACATTGCGTATATGTGGTCCTCTGTGAATAACTTCTCTCACGTAGCATGTTTTCAAGATTAATCTATGTTTTAGCATGCATCAGTACTTCATTTCTTTTTCTGGCTCAGTAATATTCCATTATGTGAATTTACTACATTTTATATATTCCATCCATTGATGGCAATTTGAATGTTTCTCATGTTTTTGTCTATTATGAATAATGCTACTATGAAATTTGTGGACCAGTTTTTATGTTAGCACATGTTTTCATTTCTCCTGAATATACACACACACACCTAGAAGTGGAATTACAGGGTCATATGGTAACTTTATGTTAACCTTTTGAGGAACTGACAGACTGGTTTTCAAAATCATTATTCATTTGACATTCCAAGAAATAAGTATGAGGATTCTAGTTTCTCCACATCCTGACCAATAATTGTTATTATCTATACTGTTGACTATAACTATTTCTATTTGTGTAAAATAGTAATTCATTATAGTTCTGACTTGCATTTCTTTGATAGCTAATAATATTGAGTACCTTTTCATGCAATTAGTGGTCACTTGTGTATCTTCTACGGAGAAAAGTCTGTTCAGAACCCTTGTTCACTTTTTACTGGGTTGTCTTGTTTATATTGAGTTGTGAGTCTCTTTTTTTTTCTGTATTTTAAGATTTATTCCTTGCATTTAATATTTTTGTGAGTTTCTTTTTAATGTATTCTAAACATAAAACCTTTCCCAGAGAAATAATTTTCCTTTCTGTGGTTGTCTTCTCATTTCCTTGATGGTGTTCTTAGAATCACAAAGTTTTTAATTTTGATGAAGTCCAGCATACTTGTGTTTTCTTTGGTTGTTGTCCTTATTACTATACCTTTGTAGTGGGTTTTGAAACTAAGGAGTGTGAGCCTTCAAATTTTTTTTTAAGATCGGTTGGCTACTCTGGTTCACTTAAATTTCCATAGGAATTTTAGGATCATCTTGTCAATTTCTACAATGAAGCTAGTCTGGATTTTGATAGAGACCACACTCAATCTGCACCTTAATTTGGGAAGTACTGTTAGCCAACCCATATTGTGTCCCAATCCATGATCATAGAATTTCCATTTCCATTTACTTAGGTCTTCTTTAATTTTTTTCAACAATTTTACAGTTTTGTGATTTTTCAGAGTATAAGTTTTAAACTTCTTGTATTCTAACTTTTATCATTTTAGTGCTACTATAAATAGAATTATTTTCTTAATTAAATCTTTGATTTGTTAATTTTCTATGCAGAAATCAGATTGATATTGGTATATTGAGCTTATATCCTGAACTTTCCTAAACAAAATATATCACTTCTGTAATTAAAATGTACAACTTAGGGCCTCCCTGATGGCGTGGTGCCCCCACACCCACTGCAGTGTGAGTTTGACCCCAGGCCAGGGAGGGGACCCACAAGGCACGGAAGACCTCTCCTGCCTTGCCTACTGCTCCCCTCAGCAGTGTACTTCAGTCAGTCTGCCTGTTCTGCTCCCCACTCTGTCTCTGGTGAATCCTCTTACCCCCATTCCTGTGCCTCTGGCCTGTACCCCAGCTCTAAATAAATAAAATGCATAAATAATATCTCTTTTTAAAAAAAGCAAATAATAACAGCTATAAAAAAATAAAATGTACAACTCAATAAAACAGAATTCGCAGTAAATGAGGTCAAGTACATTAAACCAGAAATTCGAATATAAATTTGAAAGGAAGGAAAATCATATCTTTATTCAGAGAAACAAAGGGTAATAACATATTGAATAGCTATAGAGAAGTATCAGTTTTTTTATTAGAGGACTAAAATCAGTGCAGATGTTTTTGTTCATCGTGATTTTAACTTTTAAAATATTTAACATAACATTCTCTTGACTTCTGAATTAGTCTCCTTGTCACCTTACCACTTGCATGCATCACGAACCAAGTTTCCAGACTTACAATCCAAGGAATGAGGCCACCTCACATGGTGTCATTGCTGCTTAACACAACTAACTTAACAAACACAAGAGGGACAAGGTTTGGTGGCTCTTCATGCATCATTACCAGTACTTTCTTCTTTCTCAAAAACAAATTGAGCCATTTGAAGGGGATTCTAAAAGTTCGCCCTAATTTTCCAGGCATTTGGAAGACCATCGGGTGTATTTTGCAGGGTTTACCACAGCAGTAGGAACAGCCGACAGGTGTGCTCGCTCTGACCCCAGGGGCTTGGATGGCTTATGATGGGCTTGGGCTAGATTCAGTATGTGATGGAAAACAGTAAAGGTTTTACAGGTGTGGAGAAAACTGACTGCATTGCTTTTTTAAGATTAACTGTCTCATGTACAGAGGTAAGTGGAGACCGAATGGAGGACCCCACCATAGTCTAGGCCCAAAGAGGATAGAAATTTGGGAGACACTGTGGAAGTAGTTACAGAAAGCATGGTCCTGACCACATCTTTACTGGCAAAGAAGGAAGCAGAGAAATATGGATGTGAGGATGAGAATAGGCTGCACATGCAGAGTCTTGGTTGCCAGGAGAGTTTGGCAGATGCAAATATGGGTGGTAGGTTAAGGTGACTTAGAATTGGGTGGGGTTGCCAAAAGCCACTGCTTAAGTCTAACCACACCCATCTGCATCTCCGTGGCAGGAGCCACCTGTGTGTTTCATCCGTGTCCCTCTGTTTACTCAGAAGCTTTCCCCCTGCCTGTTCATATGCTATTCCCAGGATAGTGACCACTTGTTCTTTCCTATATCGATGCTTATATGCTATCCCCAGGATAGCGACCATTTGTTCTTTCCTGTAACGATCCTTAGCCTTTCTGCTTCTATTGGTTGCAGAAGTCTAACACTGTGGCATATTCTGAAAGATGCACATCTCTCCCCACATGCTGTTGCTGTGCAGTAGTTGACGTCTGAGATGCTAGTGAATGCTTCCCAGAAGCCCTGCGAAAACTGCACTTTCAACCCACACTACTAGGAAACCTGTTTTCATTGCTAACCTAGATCCTTCCATCAGCAAGTCTTTTCTTTCCTACACCTGCTAAAAGGAGAGGCATAACCTTCTTTGTATGTGCATCATCAAAGGTAATTAGTTCAAGACTCTGATGTGCACAATTAAATTTTTCTCTTATAGATTCAGCATCTTTAATCAGAATTTCTCCTTGAGTAAGTCTTGTTGACAACAGTGCAAAGGGACTGTTAAAAATCCAAAACAAAAAAAGGAATGTGATACACTGCTTGCTTTGGAAGGAGTCATTCCATTGGGGTTTGAGAGACATATACACGTCAACATGCCCCCCTGATTACAGAAGAAGACACCCCTTCCTCCCAGGACGCTGATGTTACATCTGAAGAACTTACTTCTCATTAGCCTTCATTACTGAATTCGTTGCATTCTTGTGCTAAAAGAAGCTGTATTTAATATCAAAACACAAGATACTTTTCTGACCAAGTCTTGCTGATCCCTCAGACTTATCACTGATTTGGAACATCTTTCAAAATGAAAACACACTTATTCTCTGTCCCAGACATCCTTGAAATGATAGTTGCATCATTTCTAGTTCACAAGAAGAGGTGACCATAATATGAAAAATTATAAGCAAGACTTAAATAATTTAAAAATTATTTAAAGACTGAGAATGGCTTTCATTTTTAATATGAAATAATAACCAATAGGACTCTAGAAATTTCTTTAAAATAGAATGACCCCCCCCAGCACCTCTCCCCAGCCATACATACATGCATGTTCCTCCATAATGGACATGTCTATGAAATTAGCTATTTTATTTTTTCCTTCAATATATTCCCTTCAGATTATTCCCTGAAATGACCACTTGAATCACATGAGTTGATAACGAATCCGCCCTTCTTGCTGAGGGTACATTTCCTCATGGATGTCCTGGTGACTAGGGAATATTTCAGAATTCTGTGAGAGCCTCCTTCCCCACTCCCTGTTAAAATAACCCACCCACATATATGAGTGGGAATTTAAAGTGCAACTTTGAACTACAATGTAAATATAGGTGTTTTAAATATATAGGGCCTTTAAAAGGATTTTACAAAGATGTACATAAAATAATTTTCCTTAGGATCTCTTTGGAATGGTTTCGTGAAACCACCAGACTGGTGAAATGTTACATAATTTTCCCTTTGACACATTCAGGATCAGAGAAATAGTGTACTATTCTCAATGACACACGCTAGCACAGAGAAGGTGAGGAGGGAAAGCATTTTCACTTTTAGGTTATGGTGGAGAGTCAGTGTAGCCCCAAGAGTGACCAGGGTCCCCAAGCAAGGATGCCAGGAACTGGGTTGATGTGAAAACTTAATTATGTATCTCTTCCTCCCAGAGGTCAGTTTCTTGGATCTAGGTTGAGGCCACTTCAGCCTGTGAGATGAAAAACATGAGTGACTGCTAACTTTCTGAGGATTTATTTCATTTGAGTTCTACCAACACACATAAATACACCCCTCCTGACTTCCAGAGCTGCTTTCCCTGGAGACTGAGAGTTCCAGAAGATGATTATGACACCAATAACCTTTAAAAACCACAATTAATTTTCCCTTTAAAATGAGCCACATTTACTCTAGCAGATTTCTGAGGATTTTTATCCCCCTTCTGTATGCAATTCTATATTCAGCGCACCAATCTATTATTTGGAGACTGATACTCCAAATTCTCTCTCTGGTCCTTGGTCATTCCACCGCTCATTCAATTATATGCCAGATGAGGCTATGGGAACTCAAGTTGACAGATGTTTTTAAGGGTTAAGATGTCTTGGCAAAATACACAGTGAAGTGAGCATCAGTTCTGGATCCATCTGTACCTCCACCACCCGCTGATCAGACAGCTAGTGTGACAGATGGCCAGTTTGGATTCAGAGGTCATTCTAACCCTGGACTGAAACCTCAGTTCTAGCACTTACAGTTTTTGTGACTATGGGTAGGTGAATTAAGTTTAACACGTATCAATTTATTGATCTCTTTGCTGGGAATGATAGTATTTCCTGTCTTAAGGCATTACTTTATACTGAGAGAATTCACATAAAAAAGCACCCTATGCAGAAACTGACATAAAATAGACAACTACTGTCATATGAAGTGGTAACTCTTACTATCATTGTTGTATAAAATCAGATGTCTTCTTTGTTCTGTCTTCAGTGCCCTAACCTGTAAAAGAATGCCTTAACCCACAGAGTTTTAAGAATTATCCTATTTGAGAATATGATAATCTCACGTATATAGTGGACATTAAAACTAGTTACAGCACATTCTGAAAAAAAATTAAAGGCAGAAGAGCAATAGGGGATGTCACATACCTCCCTGGGAAACTAGTTAGCCTTACCCACAGCTCGATGAGGGCTGTCAGGGGCAATCCCGGCCTCACAGAGGAGCTATAAAACTCCAAAGGACACGCGTCGGTAGACAAGCAGGGCAACTCGCCACACTCCATAGTTGCCACAGCTCTGAGATGCAACACAGCAAGTACATCAGATGGTTGTGCTGGTCCCGCTGACTCCAAAACCACTGGATAACTGACCCACATGGAGCCACTCACACAGTGGTTTCCCACAGCGGAGGAACACAAGGCCAAGGACTCAGCACCTGTAGCAGTAAACCCACCAGTCCACGGCCCTTTCCCCGTGAGGGAGCCACGGTCATGCTGTGGTTGCTTCACCTACTCAGTTTCTATATGATCAGCTATAGGAACTGCCGAGTGTCAGGATGGATAAGGTTTGAAATTTGGCATGCTCAAGAAGGACATGCAGGGGGCCCTCCCTGGTGGCGCAGTGGGTTAAGCAACACACTATGAAGCAAACCACAGCCACTGCAACACGAGTTCGATCCCTGCTGCTGGCTGGGGAGGTGACCCACATGCACAGGCAGACCTCTCCTGCCTCGCCTGCTGCTCCCCTCAGCAGTGTATTTCAGTCGATCTGGATCTGCCTGTTCTGTTCCCCATTCTGTCTGGTGGATTATCTCCCCCACACCCCGCCCCTCACCTCTAGCCTGTACTCCAGTGCTTGCATGCATAAATAATTAAATCTTTAAAAAAAATAATAAAAGGACATGCAGGGATGCTTGGGTCCCATGATAGATTGCCATTTACCCCCCCAAAAAGCATAACTCAAGCCAGTAATTCCATTCCTAGTCACATACACAACCGAAATGCATGCACCAAAAGACATACAAAATATCTGTTGATTAATTTTAACCCCAAACAGGAAATGACATCAACAGTAGACTGGATAAATTATGGTATATGCATACAAAGGAATAATTATTCCAGTAAATACTACAGCTATGCAAATAGCTTAGATGAATTGCATAAGCATGTAGCATGAAAGAAGCCATACTTTATGATTTCACCCATTGAAAGTTACAACAGGCCAAATAAATCTATAATCTTAGAAGTCAGGATAGTGGACACCTTTGGGGAGGAGGAGGGAGGCAGTGATTGACAGGGAGCTTCTGGGATACTAATAATACTTTCTTGATTGGGAGTTGGTCCCATGGAATTATTCACTTAGTGACAATTCAGCTGTAAACTTATAATTTGTGTACAATTTTGTATGTATATTCTATTTTGGTAAGACAGCTTTTTAAAAAGTTGGACCAAGTAGGAGGAAGGAAATGATTGGGCCCTCAGCCACCATCTCCTTCAGTGATGAACATCTCCTGTCAGCAGCCAGAGGCTAGTTAGCAAGCCCGTCCTAGCATTAAGAGTTTGCCTCCTTCCCATTACATGACCCCAGCCATCTGCATTAATAGGCTTCAAACATTCCAAGCAGAAATTGTCCAAGATGAGCATTAAAAGGGACATCTAATCATACCACATATGATTTCTCAGAACACTTGCTTGTAAGAATCCTCAATTACCACAAGTCCTATCACTTACATTACATATTCTTCCTGTTTAAATACTTTGTCAAGCTTTTGGTGCCTAGTAGATTTGAGCTCTTGACCAATCTTTATTAAGATTTAAAAAGGAGATCTGAACTCTTCATATCTGCAATCGCCAAGGGAAAATTCTGGCACCGAACAGAACAGCTAATTTGAACAGTTTATGGATTCTACCAAAACCCAAAAATTGGCAACTGCTACAGAACTTTCCTCAGACAGCTGCTGAAAATTATTTCTAATAAGTAGGAGGATGGAGGTAGGGTAGCAGCTGCTGAGAGATGGTGGGGGAGGCAAGCAACCTAATTTTGGATTAAGAGCCCAGGCAAAGTCTTATTTCTCAACTTGTATTCCCAGTAACAGAAAAATATATTTTGCTTCTGTTACTTTTTAACTTGGCAGTTTATAACGTCTAACATCTGACTGTCATGCTGCACAGTAATATTAGCAAAGTCTGAATCTATTTCCTTCTATAATCTGCTTGAGTTCATGTAGCACTAGTCTTGGGTGCTCCTAGAATAAAGTGGAATAAATTTACTAATATATAGTATAAAAAGACAGTTAAAATAAATAACATTTAGCAATCAGCTAAAAATGAATCTGACTAGATGTTTATTAGTAGAATAAGATGTTATTCAAAAGAGTTGGGTTTTGTTATTCAAAAGAGAGAACAAGCAGAACTTGTTCTACCATTTCTAGCCTTTATGTCTAGAGAATCAATTGTCATCTGAAAGCAACAGGATAGTTGGGGTCATCCATCCAAATTTTTTTTAAAGATTTATTTATTTATGCATACAAGCACTGGGGTACAAGCCAGAGGTGGGAGGCGGTGAGAGAATCTACCAGACAGAGCTGGGAGGAGAACAGGCAGATAGATTGAAATCCACTGCTGAGGGGAGCAGTGGGTGAGGCAGGAGAGGTCTGCTGTGCCATGTGGGTCACCTCCCCAGCTGGAGGCAGGGATCAAACTCGTGCTGCAGTGGCTATGGTCTGCTTCATAGTGCATTGCTTGACCCACTGCGTCACCAAGGAGGGCCCCCATCCAAATTTTTAATGTATTCAACAGGATGGTGGTTACCAGAGGGGAAGGAAGAGCATGGGAATAGGTAGATGGGGCTGTTTAATTGGGGGTGGTTTGGCAATGAGTGTGGGTTGACATATATACTTGCTGAGGTGAGAAAATGTATACCCAAAACCTATACATTAGTTGTACTCTAATATCACCTAAATAAATAGAAAAGGGGGGAAAAAAAGTCAGTATAGAATTGTGCTAAAAACTGGGGCCTCCCTGGTGGCGCAGTGGGTTAAGCAATGCACTGTGAAGCAAACCGCAGTCACTGCAGCACAAGTTTGATCCCTTTAGCTGGCTGGGGAGCTGGCCCATATGGTGTGGTAGACCTCTCCTGCCTCGCCAACCACTCCCCTCAGCAGTGTGTTTCAGCAGATCTGCCTATTCTGCTCCCCACTCTGTCTCTGGTGAATCCTCTCACCAACCTGGACTCTGACCTGTCCCCCAGCTCTTATATGCATAAATAAATAAATCTTTAAAAAAAAAAAAGAATTGTACTAAAAACTTAGTTTAACAATTTTTGGTAGAACTCTTGACCTAGTATTTACCATCCAGTATTTTTATCATCTGATGACTATGGGCTCTCTAAGTGAAAGATGTCTTCATAGATCTCAAGCTCTAACGAGTACCTGCCTGGCACACAGCTATGGTCAACACATTTTGCTGAATGAACAAAAACTTGTTTGGGTAATGTTATGGAGGGGGAAAAAAACAAACAGAAGTACTTACTGATCCACTTTAGATAGTTCTATTACCCAGTGGTACTGAGCTCGTTTGACCATCATTACTTTCCACCAAGGTCCAGAAAACAATGACCCCCAAAAAACTTATCTAGAGGCTGTCTCATCCTTTATTATCCTTTTAAATAGATTACTTTTTAAGAGCGGTTCATAGCAAAAATGGGCAGAAAGTACACCCTCTGCCTACACATGTGCATGAACACCCCCCCTATTTATCAGCATCTTGCATTACAGTCACAGTTAATCACAATGGATTAACAACACAGACATCCAAAGTCCATAGTTAACATTCTTTGTGTTGAACATTCTGAGAGTTGTGACAAAGTTATAATAACCCTCCATTTGGTGTCATGCAGATATTTTCCCTGTCCTTAAAATCCTCTGTGCTATCTCTTCATTCCTCCCTTCTCCCCTCCTGGCAACCACAAATCTTTGTACTGTCTGCATAGTCCTTCCCAATTGTCATACAGTTGGAACCCTACTCTATTAACCTTTTCAGATTGACATCTTTCACTTAATAATATGCGTTTAATATTCCTCTATGTCTTTTCATTGCTTGATAGTTTTCTTTTGTGTGCTTTCTATATTTTTAAGATGATACTTTTGATCATGTCTGCCAGTTATTATTTCTGGGGGAGAACCCACAACTCATTACCTCAATCTTGACTGCAATTGTTCTTGTATTATTTTTAATTGAAGTAGCATTGATTGACAGCACTATAGGTGCACCTATAGGTGCCACTAATGTGGCTCAGAGGTATAGTTCACACCCCTCCACATATATGTCACCCCACCACACTCATCATCAAGGCACCCATAATCTTCCATAGACCATTGGATCCCCTCCAACCTTTGCTCTCTTCCCCCCATCAACTCTGCAGATTTTATAAATACAGATATCCAGGCACATATGAAAGGCTTTGATTTAATTGGTCTGGAGAGGGGTCTGGACGTCAGTATTGTTCAATATTTCCCCAAAGGATGCTCCCAAGTGATGCAACCTGAGTCGGGGGCCATTACTACAGTTGGTGCATTTGTTCTAAACATATTAGAGTTTGTGAATGTCTCTCATAAAGGAGACTGAATATACATCCACCTTATGCCCCTCAGCTAACATTTTTGAATAATCAGCAATTGCCATAAATCATATCTAGCATGTTTTTTTTTCTACACCAGCTTGTTGCTTTGTGAAGAATATAGATGACTTAAGATGACCTAGTCTCTAAGATTATCTCATAATCAAACCCCAGATTCAGACCACTCTTGCCCCTTGGTCCTCCACTTTAAAATAAACTAGCATTAGAAAGTCAGTTCTTAGTTACAACCAGGATGGATAAACAATCCTAGTATACAGACCTAACTTTAGAGTTATTATAAGTGGAGAGGTCGCATAAACATGTGAGTGCAGTATATCGTTGCTTCCCTCATTCAGCACACTCGGCACATCCAAAGGCTATACTAAATAAGTAATAAATGACTTAGAATGAAAGTTCAGTTCCTTAACAAAGTTTGACTACCTCTCACAATATTTTGGTAGGCATTCTGAACAACTCTCAGCCAAATGTTAAGTGAAGTTTTCCTCTACCATGATAGCAAACAGGCAGGCAGAAATCAAATTTGTGCAAAGATCAATAGCTGACCCAGAGGTGAGATAACCTCTAGGCAAAGTTTCTTTGTAATCAGCAAAAATATAAAGAAAGCATCATTTAACAGGAGAAGCTCTGACCTGGAAATTAGGAGATTTACCTTTGGGGAAACAACTTAAATCCTTGAGTTTCTATTTCATCTATTAGTGAAAAGAAGTGGGATTTTTTATGTGTTTTTATTTATATATTTTTTACATCATTATTCATTTTTTTACAATGTTTGCTTTCCTTTCTCAGGTGTAGTCCCCATAGAATTTCCACCACCAGTTCACCCGTGCACCATCACCATAATACCTTGTGCTCTTCCCTCCGTTTTGATACCTGTCTCCCCCACCTTGCAGAATGCCTCTGATTTATAGTTGTCTGTTTATTTTTGTTTCATTTTGTTATATTTTTATTGTTATTACGTCTCCCTTATGCCTTATTTGGTTCCTCTGTATTCCTCCTATAAGTGAAACCATCTGGTATTTTTCTTTTTCCTTCTGACTTATTTCACTGAGCATAATCCCTTCAAGTTCCATCCATGGTGCTGTGAATGGCACTCGTTTATCTTTTTTGATTGCTGAATAGTATTCCATTCTCTATATATACCACAGTTTCCTGATCCAATCATTTGGTTTTGGGCATTTGCGTCATTTCCAAATCTTACCTATTATAAATAGTGCTGCAATAAACATAAGGGTACAGGTATTCTTCTGATTTCGTGTTTTTGTGTCCTTTGGATATATCCCTATTAGTAGAATTTCTGGGTCATATGGGAGTTCCATTTGTAGTAGTCTGAGTAACCTCCATACAGCTTTCCATAGTGGTTGAACCAGTTTGTATTCCTACTAGCAATATGGAAGAGTTCCTTTTTCACATCATCACCAACATTTGTTGCTAGTTTTTTTTTTTTTAATATGAGCCTTTCTTACTGGTGTAAAGTGATATCTCATGGTTTTGATTTGCATTTCCCTGAATGATGAACATTTTTTTTCATATGCCTATTGGTCATTTGCATTTCCTCTTTGGAGAAGTGTCTTTTAAGTTCTTCTGTCCATTTTTTTTCTTGGGTTGTTTACTTTGTTTTGTTGAGTCCTTTGAGTTCTTTGTATATCTTCATGATCAGTCTGTTATCAGTTGTATGGAGTACAAAAATTTTCTCCCAATCTGTAGGGTCTCTGTTTTTTTTTTTTTGGTTAATGTCTCTTTTGCTATACAGAAGCTTTTTAGTTTGATGTAATCCCAACTGTTTACTTTCCTTCACTTTCTTTGCTTTGGGGGATGAGTCCTTAAAGATGTTACTGAGATGTATGTCTTGTAGTGTTTACCTATATTTTCTTCTATGTATTTTAAGATTTCAGTCTTATGTTCAGATCTTTTATCCATTTTGAGTTGATTTTTGTGCATGGTGTGAGGTAGTGGTCTAGTTTCATTCTTTTGTTTATGGTGATCCAGTTTTCATAGCACCATTTATTGAGCAAACTGTCTGTGTTCCATTGCAAATTCTGTGCCCCTTTGTCAAAAATTAGTTGTTCAGGGCCTCCCTGGTGGTGCAGTGGGATAAGCAATGCACTATGAAGCAAACTGCAGCCACTGCAGCACGAGTTCAATCCCTGCTGCCGGCCAGGGAGGGGACCCACATGGTGCAGCAGACCTCTCCTGCCTTGCCCACTGCTCCCCTCATCAGTGTGTTTCAGTCAGTCTGCCTATTCTGCTCCCTACTCTGTCTCTGGTGGATCTTCTCACCTCCCCCCCACCTCTGGCCTGTACCCCAGTGCTTGTATGCATAAATAAATAAATCTTTAAAAAAAATTAGTTGTCCATATATATGTGGCTTTATTTCTGAGCTTTCTATTCATTTCCATTGGTCTATGTGTCTGTTTTTGTTCCCAGTACCACACTGCTTTAATTCTTAAGGCTTTATAGTATAGTTTGAAGTCTAGGAGTGTGATACCGCTATTCTCCTTCATTTTTGTCAGGAGAGCTTTGGCTATTCAAGGCTTTTTTGTAGCTCCATATGAACTTCATCAATATTTGTTCTATTTCTTTGAAGAATATCAGTGAGATTTTCATTGGAATAGCATTGCTTTCTGTAGGATGACCACCTTAATAATGTTGATTCTTCTAAACCATGAGCAGGGGATGTCTTTCCATTTCTTTGTGTCTTCTCCCATTTCTTTTAACAATGCTTAAAAAAAATTTGTATAAGTCCTTCGCCTCTTTTATTAGGTGTAATCCCAAGTATTTGATTTTTTGTTTCAATAATAAAAGGGATGGTTTTCTTGATTTCTTAAGATCGATTGTATAAAAGAAGGCTACTGATTTTTCTGTGTTGATTTTTTATCCTGCCACTTTACTAACCTGGTTGATTGTTTTGATTAGTTTTTCTGTGAAGTTTTTAGGGTTCTCTCTGTATATTGTCATATATGCAAATAGAGATAATTTTACTTCTTTCCCTATTTGGATTCCTGGTATGTATTTCTCTTGTCTTATTGCTCTAGTTAGAATTTCCAGTATTATACTGACAAGCAGTGTCAAAAGTAAATATCCAGGTCTTGAGACAAGGATTGAGAATAATATTGACTGTGGGTTTGTCATATATGGCTTTTATCATGTTAAGGTAGGTTCCTTCTATCCCGAGAATTTCAAGGGCTTTCATCATAAATGTATGCTGAACTTTGTTGGATGCTTTCTCAGCACTTACTGATATGATATGGTTTGTATTTTTCTTTTTGTTGATGTTTTGGATAACATTGATTGATTTTCATATGTTTAACCATAATTGTTCCCCTGGGATAAATCCCATTTGATCATGGTGTATTATCCTTTTGATGTGTTTTTGGATTCTGTTAGTGAAGATTTTGTTGAGGACTTTTGCTTCATTGTTTATTAGGGAGATTGGCCTGTAGTTATCTTTTTTTGTGTTGCCTTTGTTTGGTTTTGGGATTAGTGTAATTTCGACTTCATAGAACATATTTGGTAGTATTCCCGCTTTTTCAGTTTTTTGAAAGAGTTTGAATTTCTGAATGTTTGGTAACATACATTTGTGAAGGCTTCTGGTCCTGGGCTTTGGTTTTTGGGGAGTGTTTTGATTACTGTTTCAATTTCACTGCTTGTAATTTGTCTGTATAGGTGTTCTATTTCTTCTTTATCTAGTTTTTGTATTATTTTAGGAATTTATCCATCTCTTCTAAATTGTTGAACTTCTTTGCATATAAAATGTACATAGTAATCTCTGATTATTCTTTTGATTTCAACTGAGTCTGTTGTGATTTCTCCTCTTTAGTTTATGATGTATTTATTTGTGTTTTCTTCTTTTTATTCTTTATAAGCCTGGCTAGAGATTTGTCTATTTAATTTATTTTTTCAAAGAACCAGCTTTTGATTTTGTTGATCTTTTGGATTTTTTTAAATTTCTGTTTCTGTATTTCTGATTTGATTTCTATTATTACCTTTCTTCTACTGGTTTTTGGGGTTTCTTGTTCTTTTTCTAGTTTTTTGAGATGGGAGATTAATTTGTTTCTTTGAGTTCTTTCTTGTTTCTTGATTACTTCTTTTGCTGCATCCCATACATTCTGAAAAGTGGTGTCCTCATTGCTGTTCAGCTCAAAGTATTTTTAAAATTTCTTCTTTGATCTACTCTTTAATGCAGTGGTCTCCCAGTAGTGTGGATTTCAATCTCCATGACATGGGAGGGTTCCTTGCTTTCTTTTCATTGTTATTTCTAGTTTGATGCCTTTAGGATCAGAAAAGATAGTTGGAATGATTTTGATCTTAATGTATCTGTTGATGTTTCTCTTGTGGCCCAATATGTGATCGACTCTGGAGAATGTTCCATGCACACTTGAGAAGAATATGTACTAAGATTTTTTGGGTGCAGTCCTATAGATTCGGTTAAGCCCATGAAGTCTAGGTCTTTATTTAGGACTCTAGTTTTTGTTTATCTTTTGTCTCGTTGATGTGTCCATTGGTGAGAGTGGGGTATTGAGGTCTCCTACTATATATGTATTTACTCTCATGTCTCTTTTCAGAGCTGATGATAATTATCTTATATATTTTGGTGCTGCTAAAGAAGTGCTATTTTAAATGCCAACACTATGTGCTGTGACCTTTCCTCTGTGCTACAGTCTTTTCTGTGTACTTTTTCCCTGGTCAGGTGCACTGGAAGCTCTAAGAGGTGTCACAACCAAAATATGTTCCAAGCAAAACTCTTTCCTCTTGCCATCTAAATTGCCCTCTTTTGTGTTTTTTGTTTGTTTTAAGATTTATTTATTTATGCATACAAGAGCTGGGGTACAGGCCAAAGTTCAGGGAGGTGAGAGGATTCACCAGAGACAGAGTGTGGAGCAGAACAGGCAGACTGACTGAAACACACTGCTGAGGGGAGCAGCAGGCGAGACAGGAGAGTTCTGCTGTGCCATGTGGGTCCCCTCCCTGGCTGGAGGCAACGATCGAACTTGTGCTACAGTGGCTGCGGTTTGCTTCACAGTACATTGCTTAACTCATTGAGCCACGAGGGAGACCCCAAATTGCCCCTTTTGTTTTTAAATAAATTTTCCTTTATTTATATATATTTGACATCAGTTGTAATCCCCATGTATTCCCCATCACCGTATCACCAGTGCACCATCACCTCAGTCCCCCATGCTCCCATCTGCCCTCAACCTTCCTCCTCCCCCCTCCCCACCAAGTGGCCCCTACTTGTCTTTTCATTTTTGGTCTTTGTTGTGTCTTTATTGTTATTATTATTATTACTATTATTTTTATTATTAATTTCCTTGATCCTTATTTGGTTCCCTTATATTCCTCCTAGGGGAGGAACCATCAGGTATTTTTCTTTTGCCTTCTGACTTACTTCGCTGAGCATAATCCCTTCCAGCTCCATCCATGTTCCTATGAATGCATCCAGTTTTTCTTTTTTAATAGCTGAATAGTAGTCCATCATGTATATGTACCACAGCTTCCCGATCCAATCATCTGGTTTTGGGAATTTAGGTTGTTTCCAGGTCTTACCTATTGTAAAGACTGCTGCCATAAACATAGGGGTGCAGGTATTCTTTTGAATCAGTGTATTTGTGTCTTTATTTCTAGGAGTGGGATTGCTGGATCATATGGAAATTCCATTCTTAGTAGATTGGGGAACCACCATACTGCTTTCCATAATGGTTGGACCAGATTGCATTCCCACCAGCAGTGTAAGAGAGTTCGCTTTTTCTCCACATCCTCGCCAACATTTGTTGTTACTAATTTTTTTGATATGTGCCATTCTCACTGGTGTGAGGTGGTATCTCATAGTGGTTTTGATTTGCATTTCTCTGATGACAAGAGAAGTTGAGCATATTTTCATATGCCTGTTGGCCATTTGCATTTCCTCTTTGGAGAATTAAATTGCCCCTCTTTTGACCTCGTTTCTCACTCTTACTCTTTTTTTTTTTTTAACTCTTACTCTTGTCATGTTTTGCTGTTACTTTCCAGGAAGTCTAAAAAGTGCTTGTGTTCCTGATGCCTCCAGATAATCTTGTGCGCTCTCTCCCTCTCTCTCCCTCTCTCTCCCTCTCTCTCTCTCTCTCTCTCTCTCTCTCATGCCCACCTCCAGCAGTTCTTTGCTCCCATCACACACCATAGCTACTCTTGCTAGGTCACTAATGACCTCCCATTGCTAAATCAAATAGTCAGCTCTCAGAGCTCAACATGCCTGACCCATTATGCCTGGCTCATTTGTTATTTCAGTTCTGGGAAACACTTTTCTTCACTTCACACACATCTGATTTTGTGCCTACCTTGCAGTAGCTTCTCTCCAACCTCATTTTCTGTTGCAACCCTCTTTGTTCCAACTTTTCCATTTGAGAGCCTCAGAGCTGAATCCCACACTATGGTGGCCTCAGCAACTACCATGGCTTTAAATCTAACGTATACCATGATTTCCAAAATTCCAATTCCAAAGGTGTCTCTATCCTTGACTTCAATGTTGAACTCTAGATTGAGATCTCCAACTTCCTCCTTCATTCCTCCTTCATCTTGAGTGTGGTATCTCAAACCTTAAATTTCCAAAATCAAAATGTAACAGGGTGGTCCTAGGAAAAGGGGAAGTTTCTAAAATCCTGGTTCCGCCCTAAGTGGGTGGAGCTAAAGATAAGAAGATTTCTGCAGAAAAGAGAGAAGAGAAAAAAAAAAAAAAATGAAAATGAAAAACAGCAAGGAGACCTGGATGGGGCACGTGGAGCAGAGGGACATGTGAAAAAACTGTGCTTGCTTTTTGGTCTTGAACTAGTTGGAACAGATGTGGGTGAGAGACCAGTGGGGAGGTTAGCAATGGCAGCTTTCATCTTAATTTTAATTTTGCTCTTTTCCTCCCAAATTTGTCTGACTCTTTCTGACCCTTTTCTATGGGTCTCT
>JAGFMF010011493.1:1520571-1537056 GCA_019455555.1 Galemys pyrenaicus | reverse complement strand
GCTCCCCACTCTGGCGAATCCTCTCACCTCCTGCAACTCTGACCTGTACCCCAGCTCTTGTGTGCACAAATAAAAAAATAAATCTTTAAAAAAAAAAAATGGTCGACCATATAAGTCCAATATAAAACTAAAACTAGCTAACTGACACAAATAAGACAAAAACATATGGAAATTTAGTTTCTACCTAAAGGAATATAGATACTATTATAGAACCCCATTGATGATACATTAAGAACCATGTGAAAAGTAAATATTATCTGTTTTCCAAAGAGAGGATTTTGAATCTTGTAAATAATTTAACATGAATGTTTGGGAACATTCCAGAATGAATTTTTAAATAAATGGTCTATACCAATTTAGAAAATAGAATTACTAAGAAAAAATATATAAAACTTCTTATAGCTCCCTCCTCAAAATGATTGAGACATATAAATGAATTTAAAATAGCATTTAAAACTGTGGATCAGGAACCTCTCTGGTGGCACAAGGAGTTAAGCACCACACTATGAAACATCTGCAGCCACTAAAGCACAAGTTCGAGTCCCTGACAGGAGGATTCCCTGACATGAGCAGCAGACCTTTCCTGCCTCACCCGCTGCTCCCCTCAGCAGTGTATTTCAGTCGGTCTGCCTGTTCTGCTCCCACTCTGTCTCTGGTGGATCCTCTCAGCCACCACACCTCTGGTCTGTACCCCAGCTCTTGTATCCATAAATAAATAAATCTTTACAAAGGCCTACAGGGAAAAAAAACACAGAGAAGCATGAGTTGGGTAATAGAAGCTTATGTTAAACAGTCTTACAGCGAAGACTGCAATATTAATGAACTGAGCCATCTAGTTGATTATGAATTTTCCCACTCCTAGTCAATAATTTGCAAATGATTGAATAAGAAAACAGACATCACGAGTATGGAAAGGTGCCAGTGGTTAAGACTACAGAAGTTAGATACACCTAGTTTTCAATTTTGATTTATAGATTTATCAGTGTTACCTCATCTATAAAATAGGAATAATGATGCTTCATGATTGTTATAATCTATAATATGTCGTGATAACTAAATTAAACATTGTAAGTAAAGCTTATAAGTCATACTCATTGATTGGGGGTGTAGCAGCAGGATGGGGGTGGCACTGAAGGCAGGTTCGGGATGGTTCTGGGCAGACGGGTCAGGGAAGGAGAGTCTTGGAGCCCTCGGTGGCCCTTCATGCTTTATTTAGTAGAGGTGGCCAGGGTACATGGCAGGCAGGGGTGCCCAGCGCATCTCACTCTCTCGGCTGCTTCTTCTATCTCTCTCTGCTGTTCTCTCGGTTCTGTTGGTCTGTCCTTGCAGTTCTGTTGATCGAGCCTCGCAGTTCTGTCTGTTGGTCCTCACAGTTCTGTCTGTCCTCATGACGCCGCCCATTTATGCCCGTGACCAACACAGGTGCACCCACTTGCACATGCCCACCCTGGAGTGCTCACAGCACCTCAGGTGTCCATCATCAGTGGTGGGAGGGTGGAAAGACCTGATCAACCTTTACCCTACAGGGGTTATGTTTGTTCTGTTACCACATTTGCTGGTGACACGTAACTGGCAGGAATAACTAACAGCACATGGGGATGGCAAAACTGATATCAACAGGAACAAAGGATCAAACACTGGCATGTCTTCACATCATTTGATATGAAGATGACCTAAAAAGGGAACTCACCAGCAGCTGATAGTATGATTACAACTCAGACAAGCCAAAGCTGTCTTAGGCCATATCCCAGGAGGATTTTCCACAAAAACAGATGATAATGGCCATTCTGTATTCTGCCCTTGTTAGACCACCAATGAAAGTCTGAGTTTGGTCCTGGGTGCTCAGTTGTAAAAGAGAAAGTAACAAATTGAACCAACTTTAGAGATGAATCATCAAGGTTATGGCATGCCTGGAAACACCGACATAAAAGGAATACATTAAGGGTGCAGTGACTGAGCATACATTAAAAATATGGACAACCACTTAAGCCCAACCTGGAAAAAAGGAGAAGCTTACCTGAGACATGACAGCTGCACTCCAGACTATGGCAACTATGACTTCAAAGAAATGTCTTTTCTGGACCTTTCAGCAAGCTTGTAATGAATTTAGATACAAAGCATTTGACAATGGAGACTAGAAGAAAACTAACATTCAAAGAGTTACTTAAGAGTGTCTTTTGTTATGACACAAAAACACCTATCCAAAAGAACACCTGTACTCCTGTGTTTATTGCAGGACTCTTTATAATTGGTAAGACCTGGAAACAACCCAAATGCCGAAAAGTAGAGGACTAGATCAAGAAGATGTGGTACATATACACAATGGAATACTATTCAGCAATCAAAAAGATAAACTAGAGTCATTTGTGGAAACATGGATGGAGCTTGAAGGAATTATGCTCAGTGAAATAAGTCAGAAGGTTAGAGAAAAATATCAGATGGTTTCACTCCTAGGAGGAATATAAAGTAACCAAAAAAGGCTCAAGGAAAAGAACAATAACAATAAAAAAAATCACAACACAGCAAGAACAAAATGACAAAGACAAATCTAGAGGCACTTTGTAGGGGGAGAGGGACTGGGATGAGGGCAGAAAGAACACAAGGGACTGAGGTGATGGTGCACTGGTGAAATGGTGGTGGGCATTCCATGGGGACTACAATTGATGTCCAATATAAATAAATAAATTTAATTTTTAAAAAAGAGTGTCTTTTGTTGCTTTTTTTCTTCCTCAAGTGAAACAGGATATAAAGCAAAATCAGAATATGAAGCAATTCATGAAAAATCTATCAAAATACTTTACACAGGCTTTAACTGCTCCAATTTGTCAGTGTCGACTTACATCTGTTTAAGTACATCTGCTCTGCCCTGACATTTTTTAAATTGAAATAAACATTCTGTATTCAGCTCACAGTTGCATTTAGGTCAGTATTTCCACTCCCTCTCTAGAGTTAACAATCGTGGGCTTTTTATTAGCTAGTACATTTGAATTATCACATTTTCCTTAGTGATAACATTATTTCCTCTCTTACCAATTCATAAACTAACACTATTGTGTGTAGTTTTTCTATAATCTCTAGCTGCTGAGGAATTATTTTCCTAGATGTCTTTATCATGTCATTGCAATTTATTCTCAATAACACTGTATTGAGCTTTAATGTTACTGTTATATAAGTACTAAGGCAGTAAAATTATACTTAGATTTATTATTACTATGCTTTCTACCAAATAATGGAAGTATATTATTTTTTTTTCAGCCATGGTAATACCAGTTAGTTCCTGAAATATTACTGCCTTATTTAGTGTCCTTAAAACTTACCAAAATGATCAACAGAATATCGTTTTAGGGGGGAAAATGATGATTCATTTTTATCATGATAGTCCCAAAATTTCTAATGTGATTAATTGCTAAGAAATTAATTAGAAAAGATTAAGTAACTCATTAAAGAGAAATCTCCACTTTTGTGTATATACTCAAAAAAACTCAAAACAAGGACTTTTGTGTTTTTACAGCAACATCATTCACAATAGCCAACAGGTAGAAGTAACCCAGTGTCAATCGATGGATGAATAGATAAACAAAATGTTATGTATACATAAATCAGATATTAATTAGACTTAAAGGAAGGAAATTCTAACACGTGCCAAGAAACAAGCCAGACACTGCATGATTCCACTTATGTAAAGTCCCTAGAGTAGCCAAATCCGTACATAGAAAGTCGAAAGGGACTTGGGGGCATGGGGATGGGGACAGAGGAGCAGGGAATTGGTGTTTAATGGCTATGGGGTTTCTATTTTTTTATTTGAGATAGCGAAGCAGTTCTGTAGATGAATGATGGTGATGGTTACACAACAGTGTTAATGCCACAGAAATAGGAATGTAAAATGGTTAGAGATTTTATGTTGTGTATTTTTCCACAGTGGGGTGGGGGGTGTCTATTATGTTGGCATTCTCAGAACTCTGTAAGGTGGGTGTTGTTGTCTCTATTTTAAAGAAGAAAATGTGAATTACCCTGTGCTCAGAGCCAACCGAGAGTCAAAGCCAGTTCATCAAATTCCAAAGCCAAGTTCACCAGAACAAGTTCCCACTATGATAATACTTGTGTTAAAGGCAGCCACTCCTCACAACAAACTGCATTTCTCTTTATCTTATTTTAATTTATTTTTCTAATCAGTTTGGTCCTAAACAAACTAAAATGAAAGATAATCATAGGAGCTATTTTCAAGTACTATGTAAATGTATCAAAGTTATCAGTTTATCTGTTCCAGTTTTCTTCTGGAGTAGAAGAAAGTCAGTATTCTGCTTTCGTATTTGTTAAGTTCCAAGTAATGATCTGCCTAAATGGATATTCACCTTGGACTCACATTCACCCCCATCAATGATAAAAACAGGTCATAGCCCCAAAATTCCTACATGGGTTTCTTTGAAGGAATCCTTTTTGTACTAAGTGCTATATTCACAGCTAGCAATGAAACTCTGCTGAGCAGCAATAAAACTGCTGAGTGTTAGAAAGATTCCCCTAGGCTTAGCTGTAGCGTATATATTATGGTAAAAGGTATCACTATCCTGCTTTCTTTCACCCAAGAAGAGAATTGTGCAATTCCCCTTCAGTACAGCTAGTTTTCAGAGTCTTCCCTATCCAACTATTGGGTCTTCACCTTGCATGTGCCCTGATACTCTTCAGGCACTCATCAAGGTATCACTGAAACTCTTGTAAAAATGTCTTAGGAGTCTCAGGGTTTACCACCCCTCTTATACTTATTCAACAAATATTTAAGGAGGTCTAATATATGTCAGCCACTGTGCTGAGCTTCAGGCATATATGGATACATTCCCATAGCTATGTATATGATTACTGCCCTCAGGAACCCAGAGTTTAATGGGGGAGTCAAGGGGCTGACCAGCTGGAAATTACAACACACTTCCACAGGCTCATAATGAAAGCAGGTTCTGCTCTACAGAGCCCAACATCCTGGTTTCTATAGCCCCAGGCACTGCCCTGCACGTTGTGCCTCCTAGGTTTTGCTCACAGTTCCCTGGGTGTGGGGTACCTTCTATCTGGCTCATTTTCTGGTGACAGTCTTGTTGTTCAGGGTCATCTTCTCTCCAAAGCTCTTCCTAATGCCTCCATTCCACAGGAGTCTTTCCTACCCTCTTCTTCATGTTGAACATCTCTTACAAGCTTAACACAAATTATATTAAAGTTAATTCTGCCTGTTTGTCTCTACTTGGAGATCAAATTTTGCAGGGGTAGCAGATGTTTCCTTCATAATATCTAGCACAAGCATTATGAACAAATGACATTTGGTTTGTATTGTTTTAAGACTAATGTTGTATAATCTAGAGAATATGAGGAAGGAACATTTGAATTTCAAGTGTCAGAGTTTAAATATGATGCTTAAACATATTTGGCACAATGGAGGAACTGAATTTTATGTTGGTTTCTGTGACTGATGAATCAGTGTGGAAAGAACCGTATTTTCATTTTAGACAAGATCTACTTTATAACTAAAATTGGGTTATGCCCGTTTCTGCTTTATGGTTCTGCACACAGTAAGCACATAGCTCTTTGATCGTATACCAAAATCAATAGTCAGAAATCTCCACCCAAATCAAGCATTTGTCCTATAGAGCAAAGTGTGATGGAACAAATAAAAAGATGCAAATGAGTAGAATCCCCATAATCGGACATTCTAGGGTGAAATAAGAAGTTTTAATAGGGCCTCCCCTGGTGGCGCAGTGGGTTAAGCAACGCACTACGAAGCAAATCGCAGCCACTGCAGCACGAGTTCAAGCAACGCACTACGAAGCAAATCGCAGCCACTGCAGCACGAGTTCGATCCCTGCTGCCGGCCAGGGAGGGACCCACATGGTGCACAGACATCTCCTGCTGTGCCCGCTGCTCCCCTCAGCAGTGTACTTCTGTTGATCTGCCTGTTCTGCTCCCCGCTCTCTGTGGTGAATCCTCTCACCCCCCCCCCACACCTCTGGCCTGTGCCCCAGTGCTTGTATGCATAAATAAATAAATAAATGAATGAATGAATGAATGAATGAAAAGAAGTTTTAATAAATCTCTCCCCTAAGTACAACTAGAAGAAAATGAAGTATTTCAGGAAATTCCAACAGGTTTTCACTGGCCTCCGGGACTGATCCATGGATAGTTCACTTGAGGCTGAAGCGCATTGGGACAGGAAAAGGGGAACAGTGTTATGACCAGAGCAGTGACCATCCCAGTGAGCCGAACAAGCCGGTAACCAGACACAGGTTACAGTGCACAGACCATGTGCAGGGAATCTGTTTAGTGAAGATGGAGTACAGGCACTGAGACTTTTGGTCTAGTCACAGAGAATGTGGTTGTGGAGCCCTGCTCAGCCTCGCTGAAGGGAGAGCAGAGATGATATATACCATAGGGAGGGCAAACAGACAGACAGGAACGTAGAATTTGGTCACTGTGAAGCAGTGATTCATACTTGCTTTAGACTCAGGGTAGAAGGTGCATTGTAAAATTTTCCCATTAGAATTGCCCTTCCTTCCTACGAAGACTGAGACAGTTTTCAGACTCCAGCTTCCTCCCCCTTCCTTACCCACTGTCAAGTTAAACAATGAAGATAAATAAATAAAACTAAAGTCACAGAGCCCCAAACAGAAAAACCAAATAAGGCAATATATAGGCCTAGGAACAGGAGCATCTGAACATAAGATGAAAGAACTGAAAAAGAAGAATAAAAGTACAGATTACTACATAAATGACACAGATTTCCAACACATACCAGGCAAAGATTTGAGCGTAACAATCATTAAAAAACATAATGAAGTACTAAAAACTCAGTCTAAAGACACAAACTCAAAACTAAAAACACAGGAAGGCAAGTTTAAGATCTCATAAGAGAGCCCAGAACAGGAAAAATCCTACAGCAAGACACACCATTGCTAAATTGTCAAAAGTCAGTGGTGAAGAAAAAAATATTAAAGCTAAATTGTGGAAAAAAGAACTTACATACAAAGGCACTTTAACATACAAAGGCACCTTGATCAAACTTTCCTCAAACTTCTCAGGAGAGACTTTAAGATGAGAAGAGATTGGAATGACATATTTATAATTATAAATGACAAAAACTGCCAGTTAAGAATATGCTATACTTCAAAATTATCACTCAGTTATGATAAAGACTTTTCCAGATAAATAAAAGCTAGTGGAGTTTACTACCACTACACCTACCTTACAATATAGGTTGACAGGAGTTATTCAACATGAGAAGAAAAAGAAAATATACAAACCCTTGAGTGACTGGGTAAAAAAGTAATGCAGAATCAAAAATATTAACAAGAATAACATGAACATCCAACAATAAATTAGTAAAGGTATGGGAAAAAGACCAGAATCTGTACAGTATATTTTAGTTATAAAAAAGAAAGGCAGGTTTATTTTAGATATAAAAACTTTGATACCACCCTCATGATAATCATAAAACAAAAATATGGAACAGTTATTAAGGAGAAAAAATTGAAGAAACTGAGAATCACCAAGGAAAGACATTGGATGAAAAGGCAGATGATAACAGAAACCACAGAAATTTAAAACATACAAAAAAGATTGATAGCAGTAAATAGGGCTCATAAACCAACAATCAGCCTAGATCTGAACTCACCAGTCTTTAGTCTATCTTGAGTTAATTATTGAGTATATTTTTAGATGGTCTAAGTTCATTCTTTTGCAAACAGTTTCAATGCAACGTCTATCAAAATCTCAATGACATTTTTCAGAGAAATAAAACAATTACAAAATTTGTATGTAACACTAAAAGAACCTGAGTAGCTAAAACAATTCTGATAAAAAAGATGAAAGCTGGAGGTATCATACTTTCTGACTGCAAACTATTACATAAAGTTATAGTAACTAAAACAGAATGGTAATAGAGCAAAAGCAGAACCATACCAGTGAATCCAGAATAAACCCATACAAATACATACAGTTAATCTATGATAAAGGAGTCAAGTAGAAATGAAAGCCCTTGAAAAAATGGTGTTGAAAACTTGGATATCCACATGCAAAAAAAGAAAAAATCATGGTAGGTCATTACTTAACTCTATATACAAAAATTAATTCAAAATGGATTAAAGACTTGGACTTAAAAACTGAAACCACAAAGTACATAAAAGAAAACTTAGGTGAGATACTTCTGGACAGGGGATCCAACTCCAATGACATGGGAAACAAAAGCAAAAATAAGTTAGACAGATCAAAGCTTTTGGACAATGAAAAAAACCTAGTCAAAAAGGCAGCCTAGGGAGGCCTCCCTGGTGGCGCAGTGGGATAAGAAATGCCCTATGAAGCTAAACCGCAGCCACTACAGCACAAGTTCAATCCCTGCTGCCTGCCAGGGAGGGGACCCACAGGGCACAGCTGACCTCTCCTGCCTTGCCCACTGCTCCCCTCAGCAGTGTGTTTCAGTCAGTCTGCCTGTTCTGCTCCCCATTCTGTCTCTGGTGGATCCTCTCACCGCCCACACCTCTGGCCTGTACCCCAGCTCTTGTATGCATAAATGAAATAAAACTTCAAAAAAAAAGGGGCAACTTAGGGACTAGAGAGGGTATTTTTCACATCCTATATATGACAAAGAGTTAATTTACACATTTTTTTTTAAAAAATTCACATAACTCAACAACAAAACCCTATCAAGAATAAGTGAAAGGCCTAAACAGTTACTTCTTCAGATAAAACATTCAAATGACCTACAGGCACATGAGAAAAAAAAATGTTCATCATCACTTATTATAAGGGAAATGGATATCAAAGCTACAATGGAAATCACCTCACTCCTGTGAGAATGGTCTACAGCAAAAAAGAGTGGAAACAACAATAGTTGGTGAGGGTGTGAAGAAAAAGGAACACTTATCCACCATTGTTGAGAGTGCAATTTGGTCCTCCCTCATGGAAAATAGTGTAAGGATTCCTCAAAAAATGAAAATGAAAATACCATACCAGCAGTACCACTTCTAGGAACTGTCCCAAAGAATATGAAAACACTGATAGGAAAACATTTACGCATTCCTATTTCATAGCAACAACATTCACAACAGTAAATCATACAACTAAACATCCATCAACAGATGACCGATAAATACAGAACTCATACTCAATGGAATACTTCTCAACTATTAAAAAAAAAACATGAAATAGTGCCTATTGTGACAAAATGGATGGGTCTTTTCCATGATTTTGCCAAGTGAAGTAAGTCAAAAAGTAAAAGACAAATTTCTTCATGGTTTCCTCATTTGTGAAATATAAATAACGAAAGGAAACAAACTGACAAAAAAAATAAAAACACAAAACAGCAAAAATATCTCTGTGTGAAAAATAAAATTGTTACCAGAGGAGATAGCTGGGGAGACAGTGGAAAGGAAAAGGAGAGGTAATGTGATAGGGTGTTGGCACTGGACCTCTGGTGGAGGGTGAAGCATATGTACATGTGTTCATACTAAAGTATGAAATTATATTCCCTAAATTATGTAACTATTTAAATAATTGGAAAATCAAAATATTCAGAGAAAACATGAATCCCAAGGTTATTTCCTCAATTCCCTTTTACCCTACTGTCTACATTACTTAATGTAGCAAGGTCTACATTACTTAACGGTTGTATTATCTCCCAGAAATAACACAACATTCAACCTCAAGTCAAACGTTGATAGCAGAAACACAACAGGGAATATATTAGGGGATCTACCAAGAATTTGTTTCTTCCATTTGTAATTGAAACTACAGAAGTTACCCTGTGTCTAAATTCTGTCGTTTTGATGGCACTACTTGGTGAAATTGATTCCTCTTTCCTAAGAAAGAGAAGGCACGGAAATGTATAAAGAATAGCATAGATTTGCAAAAGAAGTTTTTACAAAGGACCATATGTGCCTGGCAGCTTGAGCATCTAGAACAAGGGAATCTAAGCAGAGGTGGTTCAAGATGGCTGTGTAGGAAGAGCCTGAGTTCACCTCCTCCATGGACACACCAAGTATACAGCTATGTATGGAATGGCTCTCCCTGAAAAAAAATCTGAGAACTAGTCAAACATCTCCTCCACAACCAGGGACAAAAGGACCACACAAAAAAGAATAGAAGAAGCAGAAATGATATCTCACCAAGAAACCCTACCCCCAATGCAGCAACCTTCAATTGGGAGAGGTTCACAAATATGGGCTTCTCCCTGAGGGAGGAGGCATTCTGCCTCATGTCAGAAGCACACCCCTACCCTTGGAACCTGTATCAGAAAGACAGGTTCCCCAAGATATCTGTCTGAAAACTAATGGGGCGTGAATTCAGGAGACCCAAGCGATAGTGGGGAATGGAGAATATGCTCTTAAAGGGCAAGCATGCAAACTTACCCTGGTACCAGTGAAAAAGTAGCAATTTGAAAAGAACCTGTGTCATGCATGAAGGCTCACCATCAGCTAATCTTAAAGCATCTACCAGTGGGGCAAAGGTCTGTTAGAACTCTCTCCAGGGACAGAGGTACTGGTAGTGGCCATTTTTCTGCTTTTGCTTTTCTTTACCACAGGTGTAGCTGATAGGCACTATTCTAGCACAACCCCTTATCTTACTGGAGCAAACTGACTTGCCACACCCCTCCATCCTGGCCTACCTCCACAGCACTCAATGTAACCACTCAACAAAACACCAATCAACTCAGCATCATGCATCATGCACCACCCCCCTTCATGTGCATGTGCATGGGTGCCTGCGTGCAAGCATGTGCACACTCACAAACACACACACACACAGAGGTCTGCTGGGGTACCACTGAAACCAGAGGAGCTCAAAGGGCCATAAGCTAGAGACACTATCTGTGTACTTGCTTTTGGCTTCAAAATAGCTTATTAGTACCTTTGATGATTATACGCTCGTCCAAGGACTCTAATTCTTTCAGTTATCCCCGAGGGAATACCTCTTGATCCAGGTCTGGATACCAGCATGGTTTAAAGTATGGTCCCACAGAACTATATCAGTCAGAAACTTGCTGCTAGAAATGGTCCCTACTATTTTGGGTTTTTTAATATATATTTATTATACCACCTTCATATTTGTACAATGTATGATTTCCCCATGAAATTCCCACCACCAATTCACCCGTGCACCACCACCACAGTCCCTTGTGCTCTTCCCACCCTTCTTCCCTTCCTTCTCCCTCCTCCTCCCCTACAGAATGTCTCTGATCTATTATAGTTGCTTAATAGTCTCTCCTTTTGGAACATTAATCAATACTGGGGAACTCTCAAAAATGGAGATGTATCAAGAATAAATTAGGCCCTCCCCTGGTGGTGCAGTGGGTTAAGCAATGCACTACACAGCAAAACGCAGCCACTGCAGCAAGACCCTGCCGCCAACCAGAGAGGTGACCCACATGGCGTGGCAGACCTCTCCTGCCTTGCCCACTGCTCCTCTCAGCAGTATATTTCAGTCAATCTGCATATTCTGTTCCCCACTCTGTCTCTGGTATACCCTCTCACCCCCTGTACTTCTGACCTGTACCCCAGTTCTTATATGAATAAAAAAATCTTTAAAAAAAAAAAAAGAATAAATTAGGCTACCTATACAACCACAAAGATTCAAGAAACAATCAAAATGGGGGAAACTGAACAATAAGGTTCAACACATATACAAGTCCACTATTTTAAGACTGGGGAAAGTTTTTTTTTTAAAGATTTATTTATTTATGCATACAAGCACTGGGGTACAGGCCAGAGGTGTAGGGGGGTGAGAGGATTCACCACAGAGAGTGAGGAGCAGAACAGGCAGATCAACAGAAGCACACTGCTGAGGGGAGCAGCAGGCACAGCAGGAGAGGTCTGCTGTGCCATGTGGGTCCCCTCCCTGGCTGGCAGCAGGGATCGAACTTGTGCTGCAGTGGCTGCGGTTTGCTTCATAGTGTGTTGCTTAACCCACTGCGCCACCAGAGAGGCCCAAGACTGGGGAAAGTTTTAATGACACAGATAAGCTACCCTCCAGAGAAATATTTCAAGGTAATGATTATAAAAATGCTCACAAAACTCAGAAAAAAAAAAAAAAAAAACAGGTGAACAAAGTGAGAACTTCAAACAAGAGAAAATTTAGTTTTAGAGTACATTCAAAATTAAGTTTCAATCAATTTAAAATATACTGTCATAGAGGCAGGAATGTTATCTGTGAACCTAATAGTAGCCACAGGCAAAAACTTACAGTAAAAAACATGAGTAAGAGAAAGTTAGCAACTAAAAAAGTCATTACTAAAGAAGGCTATTAAACAAGCAAAAAGAGCTAGATAATAAAAAAGGAACAGAAACTAACTAAAAAAAATCAGCCAAAAGGCAATTAACAAAATGGCAGTGAATACATACTTATCAATAACTATCATAAATGTAAATGGACAAATATTCCAATCTAAAGACAGAGTGGTTGGATGGGTTCTTTAAAAGGACTCATTTATGTGGGGAATCCAAGTTAATCCAACCACTATGGAAAGCCTTATGGAGGTTCCTCAGTCTGCTAAAAATGGAGCTTCCATATGACCCAGCAATCCCACTCCTAGGGATCTACCCAAAGGACACAAAAACACCGACCCAAAAAAATACCTGCACCCCTATGTTTATTGCAGCACTCTTTACAATAGGGAAGACCTGGAAACAACCTAAATGCCCAAAAACAGATGAGTGGATCGGGAAGCTGTGATACATAGACACGATGGAATACTACTCAGCAATCAGAAATGAAAAACTAGACGCATTCATGGGAACATGGATGGATCTGGAGGGGATTATGCTTAGCGAAGCAAGTCAGAAGGCCAAAGAAAAATATCAGATGGTTTCACTTTTAGGAGGAACATAAGGGAACCAAATAAGGGACTGAGGAAAAGAATGATAAAATCACAACACAACATAAACAAAAAGACAAGAAAAAATCAGAAACCCTTTTAGGGGTGAGGGAATGGGATGAGGGCAGAAAGAGCACAAGGGACTGAGGTGAAGGTGCACGGGTGAAATGGTGGTGGGAAACCCATGGGGACCACAATTGATGTCAAATATATATAAAGAAAGAAAAAAAGGACTCATGTATGCTGCCTGTAAGTTACTCCCTTCAGATGTAAAGACACGTGCAGACTGAAAATGAAGGGATGACTGGTGGCGCAAGGGGTTAAGCACCGCACTATGAAGGATCTGCAGTCACTGCAGAACAAGTTCAATCCCCCACCAGGGAGGTGACCCACAGGGCACAGCAGACATCCCCTGTTTCACCCGCTGCTCCCCTCAGCAGTGTATTTCAGTAGATCTGCCTGTTCTGCTCCCCACTCTGCCTCTGGTGACTCCTCTTACCCTCCACACCTCTGGTCTATACCAGAGGTATGCTTGTATGCATAAATAAATAAATCTTTAAAAAAAATGAAGGGATGAGAAGAGATACTCCATATAATAAAAAGAAATTTGATACAACCATACTGTCATCAGAAAAAAATAAACTTTAAAATTAAGACTGTCATAAAATACAAGCACTATACATATTGATAAAAGTATCAGTTCAACAAGAGAATATAACAGTTAGATATTGTAGATATGTAGTTGTAGTTCCTATGCACCAAACATAGGAACACCTAAATATGAAAAAAAGACACCTTTAATACACCTGAAGCAAGAAATTTGACAGCAATACAATAATCATAAGGATTTTAACACCCCATTTACCCTATCTATGAACACATCATGTATCTTTCCCAACTTCAATGAAATGAAACTAGAAGAAGAATGAAGCTACAAGAGGAAAACTGGAAAAAACAAACATGGATTTTTTTTAAATATTTATTTATTTATGCATACAAGAACTGGAGTACAAGACAGAGGAGGGTGCAGGGTGAGAAGATTCCCCAGAGACAGAGTGGGGAGCAGAACAGTTGGACCTAATGAAATGCACTGCTGAGGGGAGCAGAAGAAAAGGCAGGCGAGGTCTGCTGCACCATGTGGGTCCGCTCCCTGGCCAGCAGCAAGGATTGAACTCATGCTGTAATGGCTACGCCTTGCTTCACAGTGCATTGCTTAAACCATTGAGACACCAGGGAAGGAGGCCCAACAAACATGGATTTTAAGAAACAAGAGAGAGAGATCAAACATATACGATCTTGCCATATTCTGTAAATATTTTTTGATTATGGTCACCATCATCAAGAAAATCACTTTCAACTAAAGCCACCATTGTTAAAGCATGATAGAAATTTAGAAATACAGATGAAATTTCATTTGACAGATGAGAAACCAATTCCAAGGAGTTCAAGGTGTTTTTATTTTTCAAGGTCATTCTAATAGCTAATGACAAAGCCAAGACTTCCATCCAGTGTCCATATTTTATTGGTCAATTTCGAATACATCAGGTATTTACTTGTGTGAAGTTTTGCTTCTTTTTCTTGCCTGTCTTAATGACTAGAAATTCAAGGATAATGTTACGATGAAGTGGTAAGAATAGTCATTCATGCTTTGCCTCTGATCTTATGGAGAAGACTAACCACCTTTCCACCTCTAAGTGTGAGGCTGCCTGTAGGAATTTTTTTTTTTTGGTAGATGCTCCTAATGTGAACAGTTATATCAATGTCCTATGAATGAAGTCTTTTACAAGGGTCTGTGAGACTAGTCAGAATGTAAATATGCACTGAGGGTAATGATTTCAATAGAGCTCCAGAAAATGCCTCCTCTTGGTACATATCTCCCCCTGTATATATCTGCTGTTCCATGGAATTGGGGAGCAAGGGCATAGGAGTGCCCTCACTTAAATCACTTCAGGCCCTACTGTTTTTATCCATGCATAATAGTTTTTCTTTGTTCTGTCTTTGGTTTCTATAATGATTGTTTTTAATATTTTACCAGTATTTTTTTCAATTATTTTGTATAGAATTAGATTAACCAAACTCCTCACTCTGTCATCCTGGGAGTCCCGTCACATAACTAAAGATTCTTGCTCTTTTATCTTGAATATCTTCCTCTGAAGCTTTATAGATAAGAGAATTGAACACATATGCTAACACAAAAATTTTTGCATTATTGTTACAGCAACATAATTCTCATTAGCAGAAAAGTAGAAACAAACCAAGTATCCATCAACTAAAGAATAAACAAATAGTCTCTGGTAGGAAGCCATGCTGTGGAATATTATTCGGCCATAAAAAGCAATGAAATAAGGACATGTGCTCTAACCTAGATGAACCTTGAAAACATTATACTAAGTCAAAGAAGTCAGTTGTAAAAGGCATACATATGAAATGTCCTGAGCAGCAGAGACATAGAAACGATGTAGTTCAGTGGTTAAGGAGGAGAGAATAATGGAAAGTGTGTACTAATAGAGGCAGAAAGAGATAATAAAAATATTCTAAAACTTGATCATGGTTATGTTTACACTGTTTTATGAATATTACCACTAAATATACTGCTATAAAAACACTGAATTTTATACTTTAAATGGATGAATTTATGGTATATGAGTTATCTCACATGAAAGCTTTTTAAAAATTCTTTGTAGGCTCTTTAACCATAAATCAGAAATAATAAATTTGAAAACTACTTCAGGTCTAGATAAATGATCTATTGAGTCACTCTTTTCCTCTATTTATGTATCACTCATCTATTTCATGAGATGATTCATGTGTAGCACCTGGCATAAGGGAAGCATTTAAATAAATGTTAGTTATTATTAGTCACTGAACAATTTAAGTGCCAGTGTACCTCTGTGTATGTAATGGAGCAAGGAGTATTGAGGAGGACAAGAAGGAACTGAACTTTAAATGTATGCAGGAAGTAAAACTGTAGAAATTTAATGCTCAACTGGTTTTGGGTAGTTAGGAAAATGACAATAGGATAAACACTTGGATTTCTGGCTTGGTTAACAGGGTAAATTTCAGTACAATTCTCAAAAATGAGTTAAAGACAAGACCTAAATTTCAGAGAAACATAATGTGTTCAATTGAGGTCATGATGAGCTTTTGATAACTGTGGAGTACCCTGCTATAAATGTACAATTGTTATCTGAAAGTTTAGTCTTGAAGTTTAAGAGCTATGACATACAAGTAGATTTGTGAATTGTCAGCATAAAGCTAATAAGTAAAAGCCATTGAGTAGTTGAGATTGTCCAAGGAGAGAATATAGAGTAAATTAAGATAAATTTTATAAAGTCATAGGGAATAAAAATATTTAAGGACAAGGTGGAGTAAGAGGAACCAAATGAGAGCTCAAGGAAGATTCCCCCAAAAATAGGAGATGATAAGAGAATGGGAATGCAGAAGTCAAAAGAAATGAAGAGGCCATCTAAATTCCCTTGACCACTACTTAATCCTTTGAAACCATGTTTCTTTACCTATATATTGATATTAATAATAACCAGGTATTTCAGCAATCCCACTCCTAGGAATATACCCAAAAGACACAAATACACTGATTCAAAAGAATACCTGCACCCCTATGTTTATAGCAGCACTCTTTACAA